>CM035793.1:1728853-1771353 GCA_020466265.1 Siphamia tubifer
TGGGTTTTTCGCCCACTGGGGCTATAGCTCCGTCCAGTGCTATTCCACTTCTACCATGTGAATGTACTAAATGTGACCTTTGACCCATTTATGGTGTACAGGTTAAAAACCTGTCCGTTGGCATTGACTGGGGTGCATCAGCTGACTGTCACCTGTCAATCATCTACAGGAAAAAGTGAGAACAAGGAGGAGGACAGCAGCGTCATTCACTATGACGACAAGGCCATCGACCGCCTGCTGGACCGAAACCAGGATGCCACCGACGACACCGAGCTGCAGAGCATGAACGAGTACCTGAGCTCCTTTAAGGTGGCGCAATATGTGGTCAAGGACGAGGATGAGGAGGTGAGGGGCCAGGGGGCGGGGTTACAAATACTGAGGAAAAATGTGGGTGGGGCCAGGGTAGCAAAGAGTGAGGGTTCAAACAAAACTGAGGACAAGGGGCCAGGGCATTGCAAGGAGTGGGTTTTAAAAAAAAAAAAAGAAGGGTGTGGGGGGCGGGGCCAGGGCAGCAGTATCTGACCAAGGATAGGGTATTGAAGGGTCGAGGTAGTCGGAGTTCAGATTTGTGTTCAGCTGCTTTGTTTTTTATTTTTCCCTATTTTGGTTCTTTATTTTTTCGACTATTTTTGTTTATTATTTTTACAGTACTTTTAAATTTTTTATATATATATATATATATATATATATATATATATATATATATATATATATATATATATATATATATATATATATATATATATATATATATATATATATATATATATATATATATTTTATTCTTAGGCATCTTTTTTACATTGTTTTTCTTTTTCATTTATTTTTGGTAATTTTTTCATTCTTTTTTCATCATTTTACACTTTTTTAAATTCTATTTTATTTTTAGTCACTTTCGTTGTTTTTCTTTTGTTTTTCTTCATTCTTTTACTCTTTTTTTTTCTTTATTAGTTTTTATTTTATTGAAGCTGCTGGTGTTTGAGGTGCACACTCAGCTCCGAGCGACAGTATTATTTGAGCTTCTAAAGCCAATGTTCTCCTGCAGGAGGAGGAGGTGCAGAGGGAGATCATAAAGCAGGAGGAGAGTGTGGACCCAGACTACTGGGAGAAGCTTCTGCGTCATCACTACGAGCAGCAGCAGGAGGATTTGGCCAGGAATTTGGGAAAAGGAAAACGCATCCGAAAACAGGTCAACTACAACGACGGCTCCCAGGAAGACCGAGGTAAAGCCTCTGAACGCCATGGACGCTATGGACATGTCCATACCAATATTTGGATGTTTCTAAAATGTCCATACGGATATTTGAAATTACATGACATTTGGGAAACAAAAGGTTACTGTATTTTCTGGACTATAAGGTGACACTGAAAAGACTTTAATTTACTACAAAAACCACAGTGTGAATAATATATGGATTAACTCTGGTTGTGTTTAGTGACTGGGAATTTAGATTTTTTATCGAATAATGTTGACTTCACTTAATGCTCTTTATAATCCAGTTCACCTTATATATATATATGAAGAATCTAAAAAAATAATCCATTCATTGACAGTTCACCTTATCGTGACTAAATATGGTCATCAATGAACCTTTATCACATGACAAAAACCAGACCAAACTAGACATAAATGTGGGTCTAGTGACGATAACTATAATTAAATATATAATGCAGTTATAGATGAACAATAAAAACCAGACAAAGTGTGGATTAAGAAATAAATAACACTCCTAAAATGTCTTTTAGTTTTGTTGACAAAAACCAAATGAGGCATTATTTGAATTATTTTAGACGTGTTCATATTCATTTATTTATTTGTATTTATTTATTGTTTGTTTACTGTCTCTTGCGAGGAAGTTGTCAATTTATGTCCCCACCAATGTCAACATCATGATTACTATCATGCTGTGCATGCTCCGGTACAAGCCCCGCCTCTAACCTCTCTGTTCTTCTGTGCCCTTGCAGCCGACTGGCAAGACGACCAGTCCGACGGCCAATCAGACTACTCTGTAGCGTCAGAGGAGGGAGATGAGGACTTTGACGAGCGAACGGAAGGTGAGAAACGGTGACATGTCTCCATGGAAAGGCACCGAGGATCGTTGTCAAGGAAATGTCTACGCTATTAAATTTACTGTGGAAAATAATCGATAAAATGTGCAAAAAAAGAATGAAATAAATAATTAAGGGAATTAAACAAAAAAATCTGAACTTGACCAAAAAAAAGAAAAGTTGGAATTAAGCAAGATAATTTAGAATTTAGCAAAAAATGAGTTAAAAAAGCTGGAATTACACAAATTCTTGAAATAAACTCAACTTTGTGGACGTTTTAATGGAATCTTAAAAACATGGAGAAAAAAATTATTTTGTTCTTTTGTTTTGTTTTTCCAGCTAACTCTCGCCGTCCAAACAGGAAGGGCCTCAGGAACGACAAAGACAAACCACTGCCCCCCCTGCTGGCCAGAGTGGGAGGCAACATCGAGGTGAGCCCCGCCCCCCTGTCCCTCCCCTTCTACCTCATGGCCTCGCCCCTCTACCCTCAGGCTAACCATACAGTTGTTTCCTCAGGTGTTGGGCTTTAACTCTCGGCAGAGGAAGGCTTTCCTGAATGCAGTGATGCGTTATGGGATGCCACCGCAGGACGCCTTCACCACACAGTGGCTGGTGCGAGACCTACGTGGGAAATCTGAGAAGGAGTTCAAGTAAGAAGTGGTGGGGCGGAGCCTGAAGGAGGCTGAGCCCGAGGCTCCAGCTTTAAGTCGGTTTTATTGACAATGTCAGGGTTGCAGCGGGGTTGTAAAAGGTAGTAAACGAAATTAGACCAAATTAAGGCTTGTAAAAAGTATTAAAAAGTAACAAACATCATCTGACCAGGTAGTAATTTTTTGACCTCCATAATGTGTCTAAGGCTATCTCCTTGAATTAATAAACTAGTGTGAATTTGTTTTTATGTTCCAAGTAGGACCTGAATGACCTCACTTGTTCCTTTTGCGCATTGAGCCAATCAGGGTCGTGCTTCTCATAACCATACTTGTTAGCCAGTTAGCAACATAGGTGGTTATCAATAAGAAATTGCATTGTAAACAACAAAGTAGCTAGCAGCCTTGGTTTCGAGAAACACACCCCTGAGTAGGCGACTAGCTGTCTTGCCACCAAATCTGCGCTAGTTATTGGCGTTATTTCAGTTGTGGGCAAATTGCTCTGGCTGGAGGAAGCTTCGTTCAAAGACTGGCTTAGGCCTGTAGTTGGCAACAGCCGAGAGGATTATTGCAACGTATGTAAGAAAGCTATAAATGTTACGTGGATGGGGGTGAAGGCGGTGAACTCACACATGGAGTCGAATAGACATTAAACAAGGATGCAGGGATGAAACGTGCAGCTACAGCTGTGTCTGTTTTGTGTTGGGACCAGTGCTGGGTAAGTTACTTTGAAATAGTAATTAATTACAAATACTAGTTACTTCCCCAAAAAAGTATTTGTGTTACTATCTGCATTACTCCACTAACAAAGTAAATAGTTACCAGGAAAAGTATTATTGCGTTACTTTCTTTGTTTTTGCTTAAAAATTTCAAGGAAACGAAACAGTTGAACAGAACAGGTAAACAGGGTAACCATCCTTGTTCTGTGATGTTACTGTGGATTGATTTAAGATGCTTCCTCAATTAATCTGTGGTACGCCTTATTTGCTCAAAACATGAACTAAACACAAAGCTAGAACTTCTATAGCAGCTAGACTGGGACAGTAAGTTTCCACCATGAAATCCAAAATTGTGGTGGATGAGTTGTGTTCTCCACATGACAGGTGGACGACGGCTAAAGGAGTTTATGCAGAACAGCAGACTGGTGGTAATCGTTAAGATTTTTTTACACCATATTTAGCAGCAGAATTTACTGGAATATCAAATATTTTCTCTGTGTGACGATTTAAAATGAGCTTTTAACATAATATTGCTCGACCTCCTTTTAAAAAGTGACGCTGTGTGTGTGTGTGTCTGTGTGTGTGTGTGTGGTTGATCTACCTGGTTGATCCTGCCAGTAGCATATGCTTGTCTCAAAGATTAAGCCATGCAAGTCTAAGTACACATGGCCGGTACAGTGAAACTGCGAATGGCTCATTAAATCAGTTATGGTTCCTTTGATCTCGTGTGTGTGTGTGTGTGTGTGTGTGTGTGTGCGTGTGTGTGTGTGTGTGTGTGAGTCGACAAAACTACTTCTTTCCTCAGTGACCGACTACAATGATGCTCAGCAATCGGTCAAGATTTTCTAAGGCATTTCGTTATCCCTTGTCCACGTCTAGTCATGTGATTTCCTCTTCTGCTGCTGCTTTGTTTTGGTGTTTTTTGTTAGTGATGTTACCATAACAACTGCCGCGATATAATGACATCATTGACACACGTCTGAGAGGACAGGGCTACCCCCCCCCTCCCATTTCTTTCCAATTAATTTTTTAATGAGATACTGGTTTTACATTATAAAAGTGTATTTTATTATTACGTTTCTTCCAATTTAAATACCCTGATTTGCTGACTTTGCTGCTACAGTTTAACGCCATGTTGGTAGTAAAAAATATTGTGGAGGGAGTGAAAAAGGTAGTAAAAAGGTAGTAAATTCAACTAAAGTATCTCTGTATAAACCCTGAATGTGCTGTCATTGACAATAAACCCACTTTTACTTTACATGTGAATACATGACAAGTACAAATATTCACATGTCAAGTACAAATATTCACATTTACTTGACAAACAGGAATGGAAATGATGTTTCTCACGCTCCTATGCATTGACTTTGACAACAGTAAGTTGGTGTAAATAAATAGTACAGTAAATTCGTCTTTTACCCAGTGCTCCTAAACGAACCAGGTATAAGACAGAACATAAAGTACACTAAGGGTGCTTTCACACCAACATGAGTTGGTGCGCACTAAGCGACCCATTCGAACCAAAAGCTCTTGGTTCGTTTCGTTTTCGTTGGTGTGAAAGCATCAATCGCACTTGGGTGCGCACTAATTCAAGCGGACCGAGACCTCCAAAAAGAGGTGGTCTTGATATGCTTGACACTGCACCAAATGCCAAGCTTTGGTGCGGTCCCTTTAGTGTGAACACGAACTCTGGTCCAAACCATAGACCTTTGGTCAAAACTACCTGTTCTTCGTCGCATAGTCAGCATGACCACATTCCTGTAAATGGCGAGTCTCCTCAGCCTGAAATGACGCGCTATGCGTCTTCGGCATGTTGTTCTCCAGACGCAACCTTGATTCCCTCGCAAATTGGATATTTTGCCAGATTTGTCCAATACAGAGAATATAATAAGCAACTACCAGAGCAAGTACCAATGTGTGAATGTGTCACTCTATTTTGGGTCAAAATTGGCGCTTACTTCTACCGGAAGATAAATGAAATTAAACTTTGGTTCGTTTGCTGGAATCTTTATGAACATAGTAACAATTCACTGGCTAGTGCGGACCAAATAATCGAACTAGTGGTGTGAAAGCGCCCTAAGTCCACTATTAACATGGCAGAGTATGACAGGACTAGACAACACTGAGTGTTCCAGCTGAGTGCACCTGTGGCTCAGTTGGTAGAGTGGGTCGCCCAATGACCGAAAGGTTGGCGGTTCACGTCCCACCTCTGGCTGACGAAGTGGGCAAGACACTGAACCCTGACTTAGGTCCCCAGTAGGGCTGACCTTAGACCTTAGAAACCTACTGATGTATGAATGGGTGAATGTGAAGCTAATGTAATGTGTTCTTTTCCACCATGAAGGTGGTAAAAATCTATATAAGTTAAAGGTAGTGTAGTGTTTCGGTGCAGGTGTACAATAGCGCTCCGGCTATTTCTGGATTTCCGGTGGAGCAATGTGGCTGATTTTTTTATTTATTTTTTTAATCGTCCTTTCTGTCAATATTTTCTGGATTTGCGATGCACAGACAAATTTAAATTGTCAACTACAGTTACATGTCTATGTAGAAGACGATGAGCCAATAAGGAACAGGGCGGGCCTTTGTCTCAGCCAATAACAGTAGACTAGATTGATGCTCCACCAAGCTGTCACAGGAGCGTCTTTGTCCCCTCCAGTCCCATCATGTGTCTCTCAACTAGTCTGTAGCGTCGGCGAAGCATGACTACGTTTATGAAGCAGGAGAGGATGTAAAACACATAGATAAAGGTCTAAAACATAAATGGCGCTGGGCTTGGCTGGAGGATGTGGGTGTTGACAGTAAACCCTTTTTTGCTAACATTACCTCAACCAGGTGAATGTTACTGCACTTTATGTAGGAAGAAGTTAGTCTATGGAACAAGGGGAAAAAAACGCTAGCCCGGCACTAACAAGATGCTTTCCACAAAGCAGCAGGCAGGTCGGTGCCACAGTGGACATTCCACCCTCCATTACAGACAGAGGGACTGGTTTAAAAACCCCACTGTGTGTTTTCATTGTGGAACATGACTTGTCGTTAGCGGGAGCTCGACCACTTGTAGCTCTGAACCCCATGTACAGTAACATTGTGTCAAACATTCAAGCTTTGAAGGAAGTTGTTTTCAGAGTTCTTCATACTCATTTAGGCCTTAACAATTTAGGGAAATGTGTCCCTTTTCCATCACAGTCTCTGGGTTCCTGCTGCCACCTGTTTGTCAAAACAGTAACAGCAGCATAAATGATGAAAACACAGTGAAGGACGTCACAAAAAATGTTTTCACCCATTTATATGTTTTTTTGTGACTTCCTCCACTGTGTTTTCATAATGGATGCTGTTGTTAATTTGAATACACAGTACAAATATGATGGAAAATGGATCATACGTCCCATAGCAGACACAGTTTCCTAGATCTGGATCCCCAAAATGTCAAGACTCTTCATCACACTTTTCACACTTCTAGTTTTCAAGGCTTAATATATCCATAAATAATAAAACTATGCTGTTAGTAAGTGCACCATGGGATAGACAGGGTCATACTGTTTTTTCTTACTTCAGTCTGAAACTAGAGGTACATACACTCTGTATGCAATTTACAAGCTTGAAAAGTGGGCGTGGCACCACACTACGGAGGGCTTCATCTCCAAAACCGTTAGACATGGGACGATAAAACCTGGGATTATTTCTATTGGCATCAAAAGGTACCCGTGTGCCGAATATGGGGCAAATCAAAGAGGGTCACCTGGGGATTGTTAAGTTTAAATGTTTATTCAATTAAACAAATGCACACAGAGAAAACCTTTGATGTCATTTCATCTCAGCTGAGAGGGGTGAGGACCAAGAGAAGGCAGAACAGCAACGCGGCTTCTAGTTCTGAATTCAAATGGCGCTCACTTCCGGGTTCTTCCTCTGGGTGAAGAGTTTTGTTTAAACCACAAGCCCTGCCCAGTGACATCACTCACTGAACAGGAAGAAAGGGCATGTGGTTAAATGGGATTGGTAGGGGGGGGGTGTCATATTACACAGTTTCATGAGAACACCTCATTGGTCAAATTGCCTCTAAGGCGTGACCCATTCCTAGGTGGGAAAATATTAAGCTGAGACAAAGGAATTCTTAACATTCCTTTGTTCACTTAATGGAAAATTTCTACTTCAGGAATTCAAAATCCACACATACGGTATATTTACTTGACAGGAGTTTCTACGCAATCGTGTGAATTGACATGCCATGACCCTGAATCAAATCGAATGTGACCATTTACTTCCAGTGATTGTGCAGAACTGGGCTGAAATGCCAAACTAAGATTAGAATCCATTGGGAAGGACATGCGCAGGGTTTTCCTGAGTAACTGATGGGTGGAAGGAAAGTATTGGAAAAAAAAACAAACGATTATCAAAAATAGTGATGTTACACAGGCTGTTAATGGTTTGAATAATGTGTTAAAACAGTACGACACTTCCATAATACCCCTTACCTCCCTGAGGAAGGAAAAAAAAGTTCAGGCTCAGGATTTTTTTTTCACCATCAGCCCTGCAATAGGCAGTGCTTGGACAGTATTGGTAGTAATGACAATTGGTAGTGCAATTATAGATATGAGTAGCAGCAGGTGTGTCCATTTCAGAGATGTAGACTCGTCCATGTCGAACAGATCTGAGTTTATTTAAAACAGGACATTGACGGTTTCATCTGTAAATAAAACTGAATAAACAACCATCAGCTGTTCACGCTGTGAACCAACATCACAGGGGTTTCATTCAGTGTGTTTAACCTTTTTTTTTTTACATTTTTATTTTTGGGTTTTATCAACTTGAGCCATAAACAAACTAGTATTCAGAGAATGTCTAATCTCGCCCCTATTTTGTGTCAGTCTCTAGTTTCTATGTCAACCTCTTCTTGAATTAGAGCCAATAATGTGATTTGACCTTTCTGCTAAATGCGACCTTGACCTTTTGCAATATTGATAATTTGGTTACATGTCTGTTTGACACACACAAACGGTGTTACACAAGTTAATTTGGACACATGTCACTTTTGACCTCCAGAAAAAGTCAAAGTAATGCAATAAAATGTCAAAATAATGTGATATAAATGCCATAAAAAGTCAAAATCACGCCATCAAACATTAAAATAATGCCCATAAACATCAAATGAATGCAATAAAACGTCAAAATAATGTGATAGTCCAAAATAACGTGATAATACACACACAAGGTCCTAAACAATGTTGAGTGAGATTTAAATACTGATAGATTTCAATGATTTAAATAAATTCTTGCATAAATAAGAGACAAAATTCAAACTGTACTAAAGTAGAACTATGTTAAAATATTGGACATGAAGTGTATGTTAACTTTGGCCCCGCGCCCAAAAGCTACAGCATTGACTCTAGAAACGTAAATGAAAAACTAATGAAACCAGTGTATGAAATGAACCTGAAATAAACTCCTCTTTTCTCATGGCTCCGCCCCCTCAGAGCCTACGTGTCTCTGTTCATGCGTCACCTCTGCGAACCAGGAGCCGACGGCGCAGAGACCTTCGCCGACGGCGTCCCCAGAGAAGGGTTGTCACGACAACATGTCCTCACCCGCATCGGCGTCATGTCCCTCATTCGCAAGAAGGTAAGAGATGCATAAAACCAGTGGGCGTGTCCTCTGACAGGTCATATGACTGTGGGCATGTCCACTAATGGTCATGTGGCATGTTTTCAGGTGCAGGAGTTCGAACACGTTAACGGCCAGTGGTCGATGCCATGGATGGCAGAACTGGAAGAAAATAAGAGGGCGCCAGCAGCTCATCCTGACTCCCCTGGGAAAACACCGTCCACTGGGACACCAGCCGACACGCAACCCAACACACCAGCACCAGGTAACTCCGCCCTAACTCTGCCCCTTTGAGGCCGCAGCCGTTAACTCCGCCCCTTTGAGACAGCAGCAGTTAACTCTGCCCCCCTTTGTCTTTGCAGTTGACGATTCATCCAAGAACGAGGAGGCACTGAAGGATGGAGAGAAGGAGGTGAAGAAGGAGGCGGAGCCAGAGAAGAATGGCAAGGATGATGACAGGAAGACGGCCAATGAGGTACACATGCCACCGGGTCAAAGGTTACGTAGATGCTGGCTCAGGCTCTGTTTTGCTGTGGGTTCAAAGGTCACGCTGTCTCTCACGTAGGCCCCGCCCTCTTTCTCCTTCAGGTGATCTCTATCCCCGATGACGACGAGAAGAGTCCGTCAGCGGAGGAGGAGAAGAAGAAGAAGAACGGGGAGGAGCCAATGGACACGGAGAAGGCGACCAATGGGGACACAGAGAACGAGAAGGAGGAGGAGAAGGAGGGCGACGCAGAGAAGAGGAGTCCAGAGGGAGGAGAGGAGAAGGGGGGAGAGGAGGGGGACGCCAAGACCCAGGAGGGGTCAGAGGTCAAAGCAGAGGACGCAGACGTCAAAGGTCTGGACACTGTTCACACACACACAGAGAATTTCATCAGGTTTAGATTTAGGTCAGATCTAAATCAGATCCAGATGTGAATCTGATCAGTTTTTAATGTGTTCAACAGCAGAAGAAAAGGAGGAGAAAATGGAGACAGAAGAAAAGAAAGGTAACACACACTCCTTTTCTTCCTCCTCGCACTCATCTCTTCTTCCTCCTTCTCTCACTCATCTCTTCTTCCTCCTCAGATGTGAAGGAGGAAAAGGAGGTGGCCAAACAGGAGGAGGTGACCAAACTGCAGAATGGAGAGCGCAATAAAGATGGAGGAGCTTCTGCTGGCCCCGCCTCAGGGGGCGGAGCCACTGAAGAGAAGAAAAAGGCCAAGACCAGGTTCATGTTCAACATTGCAGACGGAGGATTCACAGGTGGGTCTTTAAACGCACCACAGGCTGGTTTGACTGTGGGGTCTTTGAACACACCACAGACAGGGTTTGACTGTGGGGTCTTTGAATGCACTACAGACAGGGTTTGACTGTGGGGTCTTTGAACGTACCACAGGCGGGTTTGACAGTGGGGTCTTTGAACACATCAGTGTGTTTGTAAAATAAAAATAAAGACTTAAAATCTGTCCAAAAGTTCTTGTTTCATGTTCAACAGTGTTTGTTAATTTTTACTTTATTTGTTCAATTGTCATCGTTATTTTCCCTCTGACTTAAAATGTATCATGGAGCTATTATTATTATTATTATTATGTTTATACATTTTTGCTGGTTTCCACAGTTTTTATTCTTTTTATTGAAGTTAATTAATCACAAAATTGTTCATATTTGTTCTGTGTTTTTTTCTTTTTGTACTTTTCCATATTTTTCCCAGTTTTCTTCTTTATCACATTTTTTACTTTTTTCTTTTTCATGTTTTTTTTCTCCACATTTTACTTTGTTCTTTCCTTACTTTTAGTTCAGTTTTTTCTGCTGTTTTTCATGTTTTTATTCATTTTTTTCTCTCCACATTTTAATATTTTTGTTTTTCTTCTGTTTTACTTTTCATCACTTTTATTTCTTCTTCTCTTGTTTTTCTGCAGAGCTTCACTCCCTGTGGCAGAACGAGGAGCGCGCTGCCACGGTAACCAAGAAAACCAATGAGATCTGGCACCGTCGTCATGACTACTGGTTACTGGCTGGAATCATTCAGTATCCTGTATCAGTCTGTGTGTGTGTGTGTGGTGACCTTTGACCCCATGTCCTCTATCAGAGTGTGTATGTGGTGACCTTTGACCCTGTGGTTGACCTTTAACCCCGCCTCCTCCAGACATGGGTATGCACGTTGGCAGGACATCCAGAATGACGTGAAGTTTGCAATCCTCAACGAACCCTTTAAAGGAGAAATGAACCGAGGGAACTTTCTGGAAATTAAGAACAAGTTCCTGGCCCGAAGGTTCAAGGTATGAATGGCTCTGGTTCTGCATTAGCCTAGTGCTAATATTAGCCTACTGCTAGCATTGGCCTAGTGATAGCATTGGTGGTCTAGTGCTAGCATTGGCCAAGTGCTAGCATTAGCATAGTGCTAACATTAGATTAGTGCTTGAATTGGCCTAGTGCTAGCATTAAATGGTAAATGGTCTGCACTTATATAGTGCTTTTCCACCTTCATGGTGCTCAAAGCGCTTTACATTAGCTTCACATTCACCCATTCACACACACACTCACACACCAGTAGGTTTCTAAGGTCAGTCCTACTGGGGACCTAAGTCAGGGTTCAGTGTCTGGCCCAAGTACACGTCGACATGTGGACAGCCAGAGGTGGGACGCGAACCGCCAACCTCTCGGTCATTGGGCGACCCAACTGAGCCACAGCCGCCCAAATGCTAATATTAGCCTACTGCTAGCATTGGCCTAGAGCTAGCAATAGTCTAGTGCTAGCATTGGTCTACAGCTATCATTGGCCTAGAGCTACCATTAGTCTAGTCCAGGGATGCCCAATCCTGGTCCTCGGGGGCCACTTTCCTGCATATTTTATATGTTTCCCTCTTTGAACACACTTGTCAGTTTTCTGCAGAGCTCATTATTTGAATCAGGTGTGTTGGAAGAGAAAACATCTAAATTATGCAGGAAAGTGGCCCTTGAGGGTCAGAATTGGACACCCCTGGTCTAGTGCTAGCATTATCGTAGTGCTAGCATTGTCCTAGCACTAGCATTAGTCCAGTGCTAGCATTGGTCTAGTGCTAGCACTTGTCTAACACTAGCATTGGTCTAGTGCTACCATTAGTGTGGTGCAGTGTTGTACCTGAACACGTTCACGTTCGTCATATTTTTGACGAACGTGAACGGCTCGTTCACTTTTGCCAAATGAACGGGAAGTTGTGAATGCGGTTATTCTGGCATTTATTGAACTGTGCTCTTATGTAGTTCACATTTAGTTTTTATCACGTTGTAATTATTGAGTCCTATAAGGTATAAAATGGGATCAAAACACAGCATTATCATAGATGTCATTTTTGTATTATTCTGAACAGAGAGAGAGAGGAGGGGTGGGGGGGGTGCAGAGTGTTTTTGGGAGCGGAGTTCTAAGAACCCGTAGAGGGAAGTTAACCCCGGGGTAAGGTACTTACTTCCGCCCTGGGGGGCGGCATTTGCCCAGATTTCTGACTACAGGATAACATCAGAAACGGTTAATAATATGTTTACAATGATAATACATAAAAAAGAACGAAAAAGTTTATTTTGGGATCCATGAACTTCTAGTTCATAATTTGGAAGAATGGACGATGAACTAAACTAATTCATATTGAGTAACTTGAACTGAACTTTGAACTAGTTCCTAATCAAGGTGAACTTTCCCAACACTGGTGTGGTGCTAGTATTAGCCTGGTGTTGTCATTAGCCTAGTGCTTGCATCGGCAAGGGATAATGTATTGCCCACGCGTTACTATCACAAAAATAGTCCCAGACGGGGCCAAACAGTACCCCAAAGGCGGAGGGGTGTTGTTCCGCCCCGAAGGGGAATATTTTCCGATAGTAACGCGTGGGCAATACATTATCCCATTATCCATAAGTGCATTGGACTTCCTCCTCTTTGCCGGTGGGAATGAGGATGGGGAAGGGGATGGTGCGGTGGTCCATGGCTCAGTAGAAGTACTGGGCTCCACAGTGTTCTGATAGACATGACAAAGTGTTTCAGAATTAGGTACTAATGGCTCTGTGTACAATACATGTTAGTAACGTTTTTGTTTTTTTTTACAAATCATACTACATATTAGCATTCTTAAAGACCAATATATAAGATGAACAAATAACATATGTGTGTATGCTTACCATAGCAGTAGAGATGTGTTCCTCCTCTGCACCTACATCCACCAACAGTGGAGGTCCAACACCTCATGCATTTCCTCCCCAGCATCTGTCCCTCACCCAGAGCTTTTATGAGCATCCATATCATCTGTAAATAACATGTTGGAAAACAGCTGATTTGCACAGCAAAAATACAAAAATACAAAGGGCTACTTTATAATAAATGACAACAAATGACTTTAGAAACATTAAATATGGGGCAGGGATCATTTGGATCTACCACATAAGTAGCACTGTGTCTTTATGGGTTAAGTTGGAACAAATCAAATATCCCTCTAATGTCAATTCAATCACATTTAAGTTCAGTTTATTTTTATGGTTTAGCATTTGCTTTGACGTCTGTGGAATCACTGGTTTGTATTGAGTGACCAGACTGGAGGCAGGGGTCTGAGCAGGTGTCTGAGCCACAGAAAAAAACACAACACTAATAATGAAACAAACCACTATGAGGAACATTCAACTTAAAAAATACTCACTGCTACTGTTGTTTGACCGATGCTTTTCATTTCAGAAACCGTGCCTCGTTGTCGGCGCGAAATCTGATCAGCTGTTTGGTTTGAACTGGAGTCTGTGAAACACACGGTCATATTTGTGATAACAGTAAGAGGAATAACGCACACAAAACAGCGTCTACAACTACATAGCTTGTGAATACTCGGGTTTCAGCTTAAAAAACCCGACAACTGTATTGTTTTACTTTCACAATAATACCTTCAGCCTTCAACTCATTGTTCGATTACTACTCCACGTTAAACTAGCGATTTTCCATGTACGTTTTATGGAGAAAAATACCACTACACATTGCGACAATGTCAAACTTTATACAACACCTCAGTTATTACACCTTAACAACAGTTATAAAGTGTTATTACGGAAAAAATACTCACATTTATGTGCTTCCTTCGGAGATGTCGCCGCCATTTTTAAAATGATTCGCGTTGTGTTCTGGGAAATATCTCCTACCCCTCCAAATGAAGTGCGCTCCTTCGAACCCCTATGTTTGAAGAGCTGAAAAGCCATAGACCTTACTAGGGCTGTCAACTTTCCTCTTCAATCCTCTTCAATCCCATTCAAATTTCATTCCTTTTTTTTTAAAATTCAAATAATATTTGAATTTTTATGTTAAAATATAGCCTATTTATGCATTACTATAGCTTTATATGTAGGGCATGGGGTTATTATACTTTTGGCCAGTAGAGGGCGTTCCGATGTAATCAGTAAACATTCTATACCAGAAGTCAAGAGATGTTTGTTATAAGTTGGCTAAATAATAAAGATCAGGCAGAAAAGGAAAAGTTCAATTCTGAATTTTTATTGAACTGTTTTGTTTTTTTTTAACTATCAAAATGCTCTGGTGTCAAAAGAATGGATAGGTTATGTGGTTCACCTTTATGTTTCCACAGAAGTAATATATCAACTATTAAATCCAACTTATTACTCAAAGTCCGTCACATAGCCTAAGAAAATAACTGAAATTGCCCACAGGCAAAACTGAAAGTGCCTCATAAAGGCATGAACGAGGTGATGCGCGCCTGCTTGGGCTGAGGTTCAGCAGGCCTAGCGCTATCCGAAGTTAGCTCCGCCTCGGCTAACTTGCCAGGGTGTACGGTTAACAGGTGTGCCCGCATGTTGCTGGTTGTAGGGTGATACTTCAATCGAGTCTGGCACAGCTTGCATATTACCGTGTCCTTACTTGTTTTTTTTCCCTTTTCTGAGGGAAAGCCAAAGTATTTCCATACCACACTTCTGTTGTGCTCAGGAGTGGTAATCTCCGCCCGTGTATTCTCCTCGCTCGCCATGATCAAATTCTGATAACTGTTGCCTAGGCAACGCTATGATAACGTTCAAGCATTGAAGTAACTCGATAACTCAACGTGAGATTTGGATTCAGTCAGACTCATGTGACAAAAACGAATAGAAGAACGGCAAAAATTACGTCATTACGTTGTCTTGAGGGGAAAAAAAACAAACAAAAAACATTCGACTAGTAATTCCTGCGTTCGAATTCTATTGTTTTTTTTAATATTCGAATTATATTCGACTAGTGAAATTCGTTCCAACAGCCCTAGCCCTTACCCCTACCCCTCCGCGTTAATAGAATTGGGACAGCCCTTCCCCTCCACGTGAACACGCAAAACGGAGGGGTAGGGGTAAGGCGTAGGGCCAAGGGGTGAATTGGGATTCAGCCTTAGTCTCCCAGTAGGACTGACGGAACCTTAGAAACCTACTGGTGTATGAATATGTGTGAATGTGAAGCTAATGTAAAGAGCTTTGAACCATGAAGGTGGAACAACTATAGAAGTGAAGAACATTTACCTGCGTTGGGTGGAGTGTAGGCTTCTTCAGTAGAGGTGTTACCCTTGCTTGTTTGAAGACTGTGGAGATCCGTGGCAGCAGGAGGGGGAGGTGGGTTGAGCAGTGACTCAAATGTAGAAAACTAGCTCCAGCAGAATCCCAGACTAGCATGTGCTTCAGTGTGTGGTTGTTCTTCAGTTGTTTCAGTTGTAGTTGTGATAACTTAATCCAAATATTTAGAAGAATCATTAGAGAAATGATTAAAGCACCAAAATTGGTAGAGATTAACTTTGGGACATACCACATAATTTCAGAAGGGGTGACAATAAATTCAACCATCCAGTCACATGGTTTTATGTAAAAATATGATTTTTGGGTAAAATGTTGTTTTTTATTTTATTTTTAGTAAATATATCATCCACTGGAGAAAAATTTAACTGTTAGAAATGATACCTATGGATCCTATCAAGTTTTTTAGGTGTTAATGGAGTTAACTTTAACACATTACCATGGTAAAAGACATTTTGAAATGATGCAGTTTGTCCTAAAGTTAATCTGTACTAATGTTGGTGCTTTAATCATTTCTGTAACGATCAACAGAGTAACCTCCACAGTTGTTACTGGAGTCTGCTCTGCTCATAGAGGAGCAGTTGGTTCTGTTTCATCCTCCGTTCTGGTTCTGTCCACAGTTATTGGAACAGGCTCTGGTCATAGAGGAGCAGTTGCGTCGGGCCGCCTACCTCAACATGTCAGAAGACCCGTCTCATCCTTCCATGGCTCTGAACACACGCTTCAGTGAAGTGGAATGTTTGGCCGAGTCACACCAACACCTGAGTAAAGAATCTATGAGTGGAAACAAACCTGCTAATGCCGTCCTGCACAAAGGTGGGTCCAACAGAACCACCGACTGGATCTGTGGGTACTACGGTTCCTAAAAGTTCATTAAAGGTCATTACAGTTCCTAAACGTTCATTAAAGGTCACTACAGTTCATTAAAGTTCACTAGAGTTCATAAAAGTTCATTAAAGGTCACTAGGGTTCTGGGTCATTCCATAGACAGATGTAACCTAACACACATACACACTGACTGATAGTATTACTGCTACTAAAGACTATCAATTTGATGGATTCTAGTTTGTTTACCCTTTATTTTCTTACTACATACTGATAATTTCTCATATCTGATGGGGACTCATCCAAACAAACAGAATTGACATGTTATGACTCATTCCTGTTGTGGTGGACTGAGGTTTAATGTAGTGTCATCCTACATGTCTGATGACCCACAGCTGTCCTGGTCCTCAGATGTTAACTTTATGACCCACCACAGCAGACCTTCTGACCAGGAACAATGGACCTTTGGAGGATTTTGATGTCTCATAAAATTGTGATGTTGAAACTCGTAGTGACTTTGTAGTAGATTTGGCAGTGAAATGGATTAGAGCATATATTATTCAGGATGGAAAACTGTAGAAGAACTTCTTTGTCATGGTGTAGACATATGTGACCCGCCACCACCAAACCAGGCATAAGTGGCGCTGAGCCGTTCAGAGCTACAGCCAAATTTAGGCTGGAAGGCGATTTCTTATTTATGTTTACACCTTATCAAAAAACGGTACCTTAACACCTCCATGTTCAGTTCCTGTGGTCATTACATTGAAATCCAATCAATAAAGGTGTTTATTGAGTCAATTATTTAAGCGGCGACAAAAGTTCAGGTATTGCTGAGCAAAGACAAAGTCGACTTCCACCTCTTTTCGCCGAACAAAACGATCTCCGTTCCGTGGGTAAACACCCAAGTGTTTGGTACGAGGTAAAAGCTTATATTGAATGTTCTGTCCAATGGTGTAAGCCAAATGATTATAATACGTCACACTTCTGTCCTATTATTGTAATATATAAAACTTCTGTGACATGTCCATCAGAGTGTCCTTTAACATCTGTCAACAATTTGTGTCAATCGGATACAAATTATTATGCGTTGCTAAGGACTTCCTACCCCAAAACAGTCCAAAATTTAACGGACAATATCTAAAAATATGCAAATTGTAAAATATGTCCAAATGTGGATATTAAAATGACCATAACTTTGGTTCTACTTATGATAGAAACATCATTTTTTCACCATCTTAAACCTTAGTTTCCACTCTACCAAGATACACACATAACTCTGTTTGGATTTACACACACTTATGCCTGGTTTAGTGGTGGTGGGTCACATATAGTCTAGCTGATCAAACTTATTACACATAGCAAGAAGTTGAAGTTGTTCTACTGGCGTAGTTAGTGAAACTCCTCTAGTATGATGAAGATGATGATAAGGGTTCAGTTCAGTGTGTAAACTATAATTCTCCCTGGAAAAAGAACATGTTTTTCAACAATTCTAAAACATTAATTTCTAGTTCCATCAAATTGACAGAGTCTTTTGTAGCAGTAATACTGTCAGTGTCTCCTGCTATTACATCAATGGTTTGGAAAATTAACCCTTGAACAGGACAGTTTGTTTTTACACATGAACTGAAGATGGATATGTATAGAACAGTAGGGTGGCCACGCTACTGAGAACTTATTATAGGATCAATTATATAAATATATATATATATATATATACTCACATCTTTTCATAATCTGTATCACGTCCACAGTAAATTCTTGATGTCGGTTTCCAAATAAGCCTTATGTTCAAGATTTAAAAACTCTACATCATAACGACGGCGTTAATGACATGAAATTTGGAATTTTTGTGTAATTTGAATTTTGAAATATTTTATTGATGATGAATTGAGTTATTCTGTCAAATTATTAGATGTAAATTAGAATTGACAATATAAGAGTTTACACTCCATGAGTTTCAGGAAATACAATAGGATGTATATTCTGAGGAACACATATAGATGTGTGCATCACGTTTTACATAAGAACTCTTTACTTGCCCAGTCGTGGTAAATATTGACATATATTTCAAGTCAGTGTATTTTTGAACTATCCTGAAGCTCTAACAAAAAATATTACACCTGTGAGTTTTACATATTATTTGTAGACTATGAAGGGCTATGAAATGGACCAAAATTGATGTCAAGGTCACATGGCTCACAAGGTCAAATATTTGATTTCAAGGTCATTACATGAAAACTTGGTCAGATGTTGAATTTCATTTCAGATTTAGATTCCTTCAAAGGTTTCTGACAGAATGACACCCATTTCATGAAAATTGGACCAGTAGTTAAGAAGTTATTGCAGTTTGAAGAATGGTGGCTACGCCAAAAATCGCTAAAATTGGCAGAATGTTGCCGGCCATATCTGGGGAACGGTTCGTCCGATTAACATAAAAATCGTGGAATCATTTTTTCCTGCCAAAATCTGAGGAGGTAAAGTTAAAGCTATTGGGTGAAGTGACATGGAATGACCCTTCATTAAAGTTGACTACATTTCATTACAGTTCACTAGAGTTCATTGAAGTTCACTAGAGTTCACTAGTACAGTGTAGATCAGGAGGTTCTGCAGGTATTTTCTGTGAAGAACTAAGTTCTGTTGTCTAAATGTTCTAACAGTGTTGTCTAAATGTTCTAACAGTGTTGTCTAAATGTTCTAACAGTGTTGTCTAAATGTTCTAACAGTGTTGTCTAAATGTTCTAACAGTGTTGTCTAAATGTTCTAACAGTGTTGTCTAAATGTTCTAACAGTGTTGTCTAAATGTTCTAACAGTGTTGTCTAAATGTTCTAGTGCTGAAACAGTTGGAGGAACTGTTGAGTGACATGAAGGCAGATGTGACTCGTCTCCCGGCGACCATCGCTAGGATACCACCTGTAGCTGTTCGACTGCAAATGTCTGAGAGAAATATCCTGAGCCGATTGGCCAGTAGAGGACCTGAACAACAACAACAACAACAACAGGTGAGGGACATTAAACTGCTTTAGTTTAAGCCCCGCCCCCTGACCTCTGACCCTCACATCTTACTCTTCCAGATGTCACAGCAGTGATTGGACTCCTTATCTCCAAGGCCCCGCCCCTTCCCCCTCACCTGGACATTCCTGATTGGCCCAAAGCAGAATGATGGACAGCTTGAAGCCACGCCCACTTCTCTTCTTGTCCCCAAAAACAGACTTTTACGTTTTTTTTTTCTGGATCAAATCCGAGTCGTTGACAGAAAAGCTGTTTTTATTTTTATTTTTTCTCCTTTTTCATTATTTTCTGTTTTAATATTATTGATATAATGTTATTATGATGGTTTTTTGGGACCGAAATAAAAAAAATGTAATAAAGAAACTTTTGTTCTGTCATTTCTGAAACACTTGGCCCTTCCTGCTGTTTTCCCAGCATGGAGGGTGACTTGTGTAATTTGTGTAGATCCAAAGAGGGGCTTTTTATTTGGGGGGGGGTTGCGCAGCATGCTTTTTCCCTAACCCTTTTTCCCCAACTTCCGCATTTCGCACCAGACATATGTAAGCGGAGCGTAACCCTACTTCCGCACCAGCAAAAGTTAAATGCCACAGATGACAGCATGGACCAACAGTTATTGTAACATACCAGGATGTTGTTGTCATGTCCAGAAGCATCTTATATTTCCTTCCACTCCTTCGCTGTTAACGGTGAAGCTAGAGGAAAATGGGTCCAGGCTATTCAGTGTTATGAAGGGCCCAGTCTTCTAATTAAAACAGGAAGCACTTCCGTCTGCAGCAGACACTTCACATCAGAACACTACATCTGGGGATGACGGTTTGAAACCCTAGCATTTTTCCTTGGAATGATTCTATTCTATTCTATATATGAACGGTGTCAAAAACGGCAGCTGTTAACGTCGCTATGAGTTGAGATTAAACAAATGTCCATGGTTTAAAAGTTATGGTGAACAAAAATAAGTAATGTCCTTAAACTGTAGTTGTCACCTTTAACCTTTACATGCCAGTACATCAGTGTCGGCAGTAAACAACAGTAGCATTGGAAGGAAAGAGTGTAAATAGTGACATAATCCAGTCCATAGACAAAACACTGGAAATAGTCTGGTCCATAGACAAAACACTGGAAATAGTCCGGTCCGTAGACAAAACACTGGAAATAGTCTGGTCCATAGACAAAACACTGGAAATAGTCCGGTCCGTAGACAAAAGACTGGAAATAGTCCAGTCCATAGACAAAACACTGGAAATAGTCCAGTCCATAGACAAAACACTGGAAATAGTCCAGTCCATAGACAAAACACTGGAAATAGTCCAGTCCATAGACAAAACACTGAAAATAGTCCGGTCCATAGACAAAACACTGAAAATAGTCTGGTCCATAGACAAAACACTGAAAATAGTCTGGTCCATAGACAAAACACTGGAAATAGTCCGGTCCGTAGACAAAAGACTGGAAATAGTCCAGTCCATAGACAAAACACTGGAAATAGTCCGGTCCGTAGACAAAAGACTGGAAATAGTCCAGTCCATAGACAAAACACTGGAAATAGTCCAGTCCATAGACAAAACACTGGAAATAGTCCAGTCCATAGACAAAACACTGGAAATAGTCCAGTCCGTAGGCGAAACACTGGAAATAGTCCAGTCCATAGACAAAACACTGGAAATAGCCCAGTCCATAGACAAAACACCGGAAATAGTCCAGTCCATAGACAAAACACTGGAAATAGTCCAGTCCATAGACAAAACACTGGAAATAGTCCGGTCCATAGACAAAACACTGGAAATAGTCCGGTCCATAGACAAAACACTGGAAATAGTCCGGTCCATAGACAAAACACTGGAAATAGTCCGGTCCATAGACAAAACACTGGAAATAGTCCGGTCCATAGACAAAACACTGGAAATAGTCCGGTCCATAGACAAAACACTGGAAATAGTCCGGTCCGTAGACAAAACACTGGAAATAGTCCGGTCCGTAGACAAAACACTGGAAATAGTCCGGTCCGTAGACAAAACACTGGAAATAGTCCGGTCCGTAGACAAAACACTGGAAATAGTCCGGTCCGTAGGTGAAACACTGGAAATAGTCCAGTCCGTAGGTGAAACACTGGAAATAGTCCAGTCCATAGACAAAACACTGGAAATAGTCCGGTCCATAGACAAAACACTGGAAATAGTCCGGTCCATAGACAAAACACTGGAAATAGGCCAGTCCGTAGGTGAAACACTGGAAATAGTCCAGTCCGTAGGTGAAACACTGGAAATAGTCCAGTCCGTAGGTGAAACACTGGAAATAGTCCAATCCATAGACAAAACACTGAAAATAGTCTGGTCCATAGACAAAACACTGGAAATAGTCCAGTCCGTAGGTGAAACACTGGAAATAGTCCAATCCATAGACAAAACACTGAAAATAGTCTGGTCCGTAGACAAAACACTGGAAATAGTCTGGTCCGTAGACAAAACACTGGAAATAGTCCAGTCCATAGACAAAACACTGGAAATAGTCCAGCCCATAAACAAAACACTGGAAATAGTCCGGTCCGTAGGTGAAACACTGGAAATAGTCCAGTCCCTAGGTGAAACACTGAAAATAGTCTGGTCCATAGACAAAACACTGGAAATAGTCTGGTCCGTAGACAAAACACTGGAAATAGTCTGGTCCATAGACAAAACACTGGAAATAGTCCGGTCCGTAGACAAAAGACTGGTTCATATGGACCCTGGGATACCTCACACACGCTACCGTTGTTGTTTCTGAAGGCTGCTGGGTAGTCCCACCCTGACACACTGATTGGCTCCTTCATTTTGAAATTAATTTGATCCTCATGCTGCTCAGATGGTTGTGTGAGCGTAGCGTAACGAAGCCAGAGGACACAAGTTGGGTTACAAAAAAGCCAAAAGAATCAAATCAGTGTCGGCCATTAAAAAAAACCTTTAAATTATATATATATATATATATATATATATATATATATATATATATATATATATATATACACACACACACACATACACACGCTGGGGCTAGTAATTACTACTATAATCTATAATCAATACTATTCAGGGCTGGAGTGGGCCCTTTTTTCAGCCCGGGAGTTTTGTACCCAAAGCCGGCCCACTTTGCTATGGACGAGGAATTTAAATAAATGTTGCCTTTTTATTGGGTATAAATTCAGGTATATGTTAACAGAAAATACTTCACTTTCCTATTTTTAATTCAAGTAAAATGAGATAAAGATTTTAAAGGTAGAAAATCTGATAAAGATGAACAAGTATTTACCCTTGTACAGTAGCAGTAATTTGAAATCAAAATTTGAAATCAAAATTGCATTTGCCTTCCCAAAATATAAAGTTTTACACTTAACTCTTACACACATATTTAGTAGGAAACTTACAGAATCAAAATCCTCCTAAGCAAAGCACTGGTTTCCGCAACTTTATTGATAACAATGTCATTGTCAATAGACATGAGAATTTCCTACTCTGTGTACATCAACATCAAGGCCTCCAAGAGTTCCTGAGACAGTGAGGCAATCAGATGGTATAGCCCAGGGTTCCCCAATTAGATTTCATCAAGGGCCGAATTCTGACCTGGGCACCAATCCGATGGCCACAGCAGCTGTCGGGCACACGGCATTGGGGAGGGGGGTGCCACAACAGCCCCACTCCAGTGACAATACTTATAACAAAGTTGAATCTGCAGTTATAGTGCATTATAACATTATTAGTTGTGCCTCGGATTCAGGAATACTATTTGTCAGGGTCACACAAAGATAAATTACACCCTGGAAACAAAAGTTGAGAACCAACCATTTTCTCAAAAGAGAGTCCATTAAAGGTCACTAGAGTTCATTAAAGGTCACTAGAGTTCATTAGCATAGCACCAATGCTAAACAACAACACTAGCATAGCCGCAGCGGCATAAATAAACGAAAGGTAAAGAACAAACACATTTGAACCAAACAAACAACAGTTTAAACAGAATATTGATGTGACATTAACAGCCTCCATCTTTATACTCGGATCAAACCATATGTTTATAGAACTGTTTAAATCTGTGAATATTTTGGGAGTGGTTGTGTTTGATGTTCCACACACACACTCACACAGACAGACAGGGTCTTGCAGTAGTTAACACTGGTGCCTCACAGACAGAAGGTTGTTGGTTCTATTCCCACATAAGACCTTTCTGCACCCATAGGTGTGAATGTGACAGTGACCCACCACCAGTAACCAGGCAGAAGTGTGTGTAAATCCAAACAGAGTTATGTGTGTATCTTGGTAGAGTGGAAACTAAGGTTTAAGATGGTGAAAAAATGATGTTTCTATCACAAGTAGAACCAAAGTTATGGTCATTTTAATATCCACATTTGGACATATTTTACAATTTGCATATTTTTAGATATTGTCCGTTAAAGTTTTGGATTGTTTTGGGGTAGGAAGTCCTTAGCAACGCATAATAATTTGTATCCGATTGACACAAATTGTTGACAGATGTTAAAGGACACTCTGATGGACATGTCACAGAAGTTTTATATATTATAATAATAGGACAGAAGTGTGACGTATTATAATCATTTGGCTTACACCATTGGACAGAACATTCAATATAAGCTTTTACCTCGTACCAAACACTTGGGTGTTTACCCACGGAACGGAGATCGTTTTGTTCGGCGAAAAGAGGTGGAAGTCGACTTTGTCTTTGCTCAGCAATACCTGAACTTTTGTCACCGCTTAAATAATTGACTCAATAAACACCTTTATTGATTGGATTTCAATGTAATGACCACAGGAAGTGAACATAGAGGTGTTAAGGTACCGTTTTTTGATAAGGTGTAAACACAAATAACAAATCACCTTCCAGCCTAAATTTGGCTGTAGCTCTGAACGGCTCAGCGCGACTTATGCCTGGTTTCATGGTGGCGGGTCACATATTACAATTTATACAATACATAGACTCACATCTTGTTGCTCTTACATTTTCTCAATTGGTCCCCATATAATTTCTTCAAACATATGATCACATTTTTTTTTTTTTTTTTTTGCATTTTCACATTTAATTCCTAACTTCTTTACTTTTTTATCTCCACTGTCCCCATTAAATATCTGTAAACATACACTCACATTACATCTTGTTGCTTTTACATTTTCTCACCTTTCACTGTTAACACTTCCTTACTGTTCTCACTTATATTACAGTACCGTTAGCGTTACCTCAGACTCGACAACGTCCCCTCCAGCCTTTGCCCTTTTCTCACCCCCACACTCCGAACCTCCCAACCACCACCACATTATTATTTTTTTCGTTCTCACTAATACAACACATGCTTCAGAAAATATTCTCCTTCTTCTATCTCTTAACGTCTTCTTCACCTCAGAGTCAACTGTGCGAAAATGCTCAAAATCGAATGCAATGGGGACGCAGCCTGACACAGCCAATGGATGCATGCGACGTCATCACGGTAGAGTTCAAATGTAGGAACTTTTGTCTTGTCACTTTCTAATCAGGACACTTTTCTAAAAAAAATGTCTATCACTCGCCCAGGTATGGATCTGACCTGATTTGTACCCCCCCCCCCACACACACACACACACACACACACACACACACACACACACACACACACACACACACACATACACACACACACACACACACCCGGATCCATATCCTTCAAAGACAGATTATACGCCAAACAGTGATGTACATATCAATGCTTATTTTTAATTACAATTTAAAAAAATACAAAGTAAAAATTGTGATAAAAATAAATAAATAAAATTGAGAAATTTGTAAATATAAATATTCTAAAATTGCACACAAATGTAAACATAATAACATTGCAAATTGCACAAACCTTTTCAAAAAGCAAAACCAATGTTAACTATAATTAAGTAATAATAAAATGAGTGCAAATGACTTCACTTTTCCTTTTGGCTTTTCCCTTAGGGTTCACCACAACAAACAAACAAAAAAACTAGCAGTAAAAGTAAAAGTGCAGCAGCAGCTGTAAAGATACCATCTAAAACTGGACCTTTCTTACCTTCTTTGATGCAAAATCCTCAATTACATCCCTGTAATAAATATGTCAGTAAATATATATGAAGGAATATGGAGATTTAAAAAAGTCAACACATTTAACAGCACACGTCCTATTTATTTACTTTTTAATTAATCACTTTATAAACTTTCTTAAACCATGGACTCACTGTCTCATTTCCTTAACCTATTTGTGGACTCACCAACTGACCAAAGATAGCACCAAATCCCCATATGGGCCCGTTATGGTCAATTCATTTGGGCTTATTAGCAATCCTGTGAAACACACAAGTATCCCTACAGCAGAGTCCTGCACGGTTCTGATTTTGACAAACCGCAACCGCCCGTACCCGTCATGTTCAAACCCGTATCCGACCCGTTTTCCGAGGAAAAAAAAATTACAAATCCGCACCCGAACCGACCCGCTATAAATGAACCCAATATCCGACCTGAACCCGGAAGAAAATGTCAGCTTAAATACAAAATGTATTGCCACGAATATACTGAACAGTGACATAGCCAAGGCAGAGCCAAATAAAAATGTTAAACAGGAGCAGACAAATAATAAATTCAAATTACACCCGCGATCACCCACGTCCGACCTGAACCGAACCCGTATCCGACACAGCATAACATTTTTCACCCGTTTCGTGAAAATCTGCGGTTCACCCATGGGTCACCCGCGGGTACCCGAACCCGTGCAGGACTCTGCCCTACAGCCTGGCGCTTTCACGCGTTACAGGGCGCATTCTTAGGGCAAGCCAAAGTGTTCACAGAGCCACACGTCTTTATTATATCACGCGTTACAGGACGCGCTCTGGTACGCATTCTAGAACGCGTGCTATATGGTAATGATCTCCTCCCACTGATTTTCTCCGCCAATTAATTTGTAGTGCTTCCAGCCAATCACTGGTCAACACAACTAGTCCAGAATAACTGAGCACTGATCTGACCTTCACAAACGAAGTGCATTCACTCAATGTTTAATTTTTGCTAAATATTTGGACTTTTCCTTCATCAATCTACTTTATTTAACTTGTTCAACTTCAGTGTCTATTCTTATGGGTTTGTTTATGGTATTTTCAGATTTGATGTAAAGGGATAAAATAAAGTGAGATGCCGTTTCATACTTTATTAATAAATAAAGAAAAATGTGAATTAATTTGTCATATTTTGATTATATGTCAATCGAGGTTGCATTGGCTGAGATGACACACTTGGTGAAGGCAGAAATGATGAGAAAAATATATATAAGAAGAGAAGACATACACGGTAGCTCATGGTTCAATGACATCATTTCGTCTGTATCATGTGACCCTGTTGTGATAGTTTTGTGAAGCAGTGCTGGGGACATGTCCATCATTACTATTATGTCAAATATGTTGTTGATTAATCTAATTATTATTATGGTTATATTTGTCATCAATAAGGTGAAACAAGAGACACATATATGCAATAGAGATCTATTTACAATAATATTTACACACATACACTTAGTTATAATTTTTCTCAGGACAAGTATAATTCACAGACGTACATTCAGGATTTAAAGTTTTTAATTTAACATGTCATAGGTGTGATTGACAGGACCATTGACACCTGTGGTCTCCTTTGCTCTCTGTTGTACTCTTGAAATTGACACTTGTTTAACCATGTACATAGTAACATGCATAAGTATGTTCATATTTATATTACCTCCAGGTATATTTTTATTCATATCTTTCTCTATATTCTTATTTATACTTTACTTACTTTACACTTTACTTATTCTTATTATAGTCTTTCTTATCTTGTATATTTTTGTATATTATTATATTTGTAAGTTGTATATTTGTTTTGTTATATTTAGCTTTTTGCATCTTTGTACGGTCTTAAGGGAGTGTTTCATCCATTTCACTGTAGATGCTCATCCACACGTGACAAATAAAGAATTATGATTCTGACATATTTCATCTTCTATTGTTTTGCACCTTTCACTTACATTGAAGATTAAACTACATTACTATCATCTATCGTCTTACTTCACCATCTAGTGGCAAAACATGCAACCTACAGCCAGCTCATGTGTTAGATTAACACAACAAAATAAGAATTAAAATACAATAAACAAACCCTTAAGAATAGACACTAAAGTTGAACAAGTTAAATAAAGTAGATTGATGAAGGAAAAGTCCAAATATTTAGCAAAAATTAAACATTGAGTGAATGCACTTCGTTTGTGAAGGTCAGATCAGTGCTCAGTTATTCTGGACTAGTTGTGTTGAACAGTGATTGGCTGGAAGCACTACAAATTAATTGGCGGAGAAAATCAGTGGGAGGAGATCATTACCATATAGCACGCGTTCTAGCGCACGTTCCATAACGCGTGCTAGAACGCGTGCCATTGCGCGTACCAGAGCGCGTCCTGTAACACGTGATATAATAAAGACAACGCGTGGCTATGTGAACACTTTGGCTTGCCATACGTTCTGGCACGTGCACTGGTGTGCGCAATGGCACCGCGTGCTAGAACGCGTGCCATTGTGTGCACCAGTGCACGTGCCAGAACGCACCCTGAAAGCACGCCAGTGCGTGTGCTAGAACGCGTTCTGTAACACATGATATAATAATCCTAATGCGTGGTTATGTGAACAGTTTGGCTTGACACAGGGGGACTGCCTGGGCCGAAGCAAGCAAGACAAAAAAAAAAAAAGACAGGGGAAGGATAAAAAAAATAGAACTGTCATATGCTGGCATCCCATAGAGGAGTGCTACAACCGGGTCTGCACTCGCCACCAGCCAAAGTGGCTAGTAAGTTGTTGTTTTTTATCCGCCAAAATGGATTTTCACCCGCATTTGGCGGTTTAGCAGGTGTTAATTTAGAGCCCTGGTCTTATTTAAATTTTATGATCATTTGTTAATATCCATCCACTTTTTGAGATTATTTATTTCATCATTTACTGTGGTTACAGGTTTGTTCTTATTATCACTACTGTAAAATATATTTGTGTCATCTGCAAAAAGTATAAATTTGAGAAACTGAGACACATTAAATATATCACTGATGTACATATTAAATAGTTGTGGTCCCAAAACGGACCCTTGGGGGACACCACAAGAAATGATGACCATTTTCCCATTTGAACATATTGTACCTTTCAGATAAATACATTTTTAACCATTACCTGATACCATCCAGTGAAGTTTATTAAATAAAATAGAACATGTGATTGTGTCAAAGGCTTATTTTAAGTCAATAAAGATTCCAACTATATGTGTTTTGTGATCTAGTCCATTTGTCATTTCTTCTGTTGCTTCCATAATTGCCTTTGATCTGACCCTGATTAATTATATGATGTTTGTCAATAAAATGGAGTTAAATAATCTTTCTAAAATTTTGGAAAATTGTGGTCGTAGGTAGATGGGTTTGTAGTTTGTGAAACTATGTTTACTTTCATTTTTATATAAAGGAATGAAGTTTGATGTTTTCATTTTATTTGGGAAACAACCAGATTGAAATGATAAATTGCAAATATGAGTAAGAGGTTTAGCTTTGTTATGTCTGAGTGTTTTAACAATCATCATATCAATATGATGACAGTCAGGAGATAAGTGGCTGTATCATTTTCAACAGTTTTTATCACTTGTTGCAGACAGTAAAACTGAGTGTTGATTCCTTCAAATCGTACCATCATCATATCGGTCAGTGTCCTGGTCTGGAATCCAGCAGCAACTCTGAACCAATATTTACAAAAAGCTGTTAAAACTATTGACGATACATTCAACCAGTGGTGGTCCGTTAGGGCCTTCTCTGTTGGCCTAAACATGCTCAGAAAAGTAAATGTATGTTATTTTATTTTCATAAATATGTAAACCAAATGATTGTCTATTCTCTGTGTTCTTCATGTCATATTATTTCCACTTAGTCCAGTGACTTTCAATGGTGTTTTTTATGGTAGAGGTTTTAACCAATTATATTTCAGCTAGCTTGTGTTGTCAGGTAAATGACATTAGCTGTTACTGTTTTGACTGTGACTGTTTTGACTGTTACCGTTTTGGCTGTTACCCTTTTGGCTGTTACCGTTTTGACTGTTACTGTTTTGGCTGTTACTGTTACGCTCGACGCGAGCTGTCACTCAGGCCCCCTCCCACCCAGCAGATGGATCATGGCCCCCTCCCTTGCCGTCACTGATGCAGATGACCTTCCCTTTTGATTTACAGGCAAGAGGGCCTGAACTTAATTATGGGGGCCAAGGCTACACCCCATACTGAAAGAAACTTAAGGGACTTATGTGTGGTAAATCAGAAAAAAAACAAAACAAAACAAACAAAAACAAATGTGTAACCAAGATCACAATGCTATGTATTCATGTGTAACCATGTTGTATTCATATGTAACCAAGAACAATGCTATATATTCAAATGTTTTGTTAAAGTAGACTCTGGAGGGAGAATGCATGATCACAGAGAAAGCGCATATCTAGGAAGACTGTGCGTAGCTGTCAGTCTGAGTAATAGTCTGAGGAGGGTTAACTCCAGGTCAGCTCACAGAAATGCATGTATTCAGATGAAAAGTTACCGATTGATGCACGAAATCACAGGAAATGAGAGAACAAAGAGTGTAATTATCCCTCCACCTAGACTCACTAGTTTAAAATGTATGGACTATCTGATGGAGAGAGGAGGGCGGAGTTGAAAAGAGAAGCTAGGAGACGGAGACAGGGATGGAGAGAGAAGTGATTTATACTCGGGAGGAGTATAAAAATCAACAATACTAACCCTTATAGAAATGAGTAGGTTTTGGCTGTTACTGTTTTGGCTGTGACTGTTTTTGGCTGTTACTGTTTTGACTGTTACTGTTTTGACTGTTACTGTTTTGGCTGTGACTGTTTTTGGCTGTTACTATTTTACTGTTACTGTTTTGGCTGTGACCGTTTTTGGCTGTTACTGTTTTGACTGTTACTGTTTTGACTGTGACTGTTTTGACTGTTACTATTTTACTGTTACTGTTTTGGCTGTGACTGTTTTTGGCTGTTACTGTTTTGACTGTTACTGTTTTGGCTGTGACTGTTTTTGGCTGTTACTGTTTTGACTGTGACTTTTGACTGTTACTGTTTTGGCTGTGACTGTTTTTGGCTGTGACTGTTTTGACTGTGACTGTTTTGGCTGTGACTGTTTTTGGCTGTTACTGTTTTGGCTGTGACTGTTTTTGGCTGTTACTGTTTTGACTGTTACTGTTTTGGCTGTTACTGTTTTGGCTGTGACTGTTTTTGGCTGTTACTGTTTTGACTGTTACTGTTTTGGCTGTTACTGTTTTGACTGTTACTGTTTTGGCCGTGACTGTTTTTGGCTGTTACTGTTTTGACTGTTACTGTTTTGACTGTTACTGTTTTGGCTGTGACTGTTTTTGGCTGTGACTGTTTTGACTGTTACTGTTTTGGCTGTTACTGTTTTGACTGTTACTGTTTTGGCTGTTACTGTTTTTGGCTGTTACTGTTTTGACTGTTACTGTTTTGACTGTTACTGTTTTGGCTGTGACTGTTTTTGGCTGTTACTGTTTTGGCTGTGACTGTTTTTGGCTGTGACTGTTTTGACTGTTACTGTTTTGGCTGTGACTGTTTTTGGCTGTTACTGTTTTGACTGTTACTGTTTTGACTGTGACTGTTTTTGGCTGTGACTGTTTTGGCTGTTACTGTTTTGGCTGTGACTGTTTTTGGCTGTTACTGTTTTGACTGTTACTGTTTTGGCTGTTACTGTTTTGACTGTTACTGTTTTGGCCGTGACTGTTTTTGGCTGTTACTGTTTTGACTGTGACTGTTTTGACTGTTACTGTTTTGACTGTTACTGTTTTGGCTGTGACTGTTTTTGGCTGTTACTGTTTTGACTGTTACTGTTTTTGGCTGTGACTGTTTTTGGCTGTTACTGTTTTGACTGTTACTGTTTTGACTGTTACTGTTTTGGCTGTGACTGTTTTTGGCTGTGACTGTTTTGACTGTTATTGTTTTGGCTGTGACTGTTTTTGGCTGTTACTGTTTTGACTGTTACTGTTTTGGCTGTTACTGTTTTGGCTGTGACTGTTTTTGGCTGTGACTGTTTTTGGCTGTTACTGTTTTGGCTGTGACTGTTTTTGGCTGTTACTGTTTTGACTGTTACTGTTTTAACTGTTACTGTTTTGGCTGTGACTGTTTTTGGCTGTTACTGTTTTGACTGTTACTGTTTTGGCTGTTACTGTTTTGACTGTTACTGTTTTGGCTGTGACTGTTTTGGCTGTTACTGTTTTGGCTGTGACTGTTTTTGGCTGTTACTGTTTTGACTGTGACTGTTTTGGCTGTGACTGTTTTTGGCTGTTACTGTTTTGACTGTGACTGTTTTGACTGTTACTGTTTTGACTGTTTTGGCTGTGAGTGTTTTTTTCTCCCCTCCACCTCTTCTTTCTCTTCCTCCTCTTCGTCCCACTCCTCCTCCTCTTCTCCCTCCCCCTCCTCTTCCTCACAGACTCAGATTCAGAACACACACTTTTTTACACAAAAACAGAAACAGGAGGTGTACCACCACTGGGAGGCGGGATCTGTAACTGAAGGGGCGTGGCCTAGAACTGGAGTGGGTGGGACCTGGATAAGGTCCCGATTCTTTTGTTTTTCTTCTTCAAACATCAGAAACAAAAGCTTGTTTTTGACTCAGTGTTTGTTTTTATTTGAAATTAAATCATGTTCAATGATTCACAAACAAACAAACAAATTAAATGTCATGCAAAGCTCGATACTTGACCAAATTGGCTCAAATTCAGTAAGTTTCTTACTTGTATCCGTATCCTTGTTTACACCAAATTTCATATTGATCCATCAAGAATTGTCGACACTAGAGGACAAACAATAAATTATCAATATTCTGTGACCTTTGACCTTGTGTGCTGACCATGAAGGTCAAGTCTTTTTCAGTCTAATATTCAGGGGATGAACCTTATATCAAATCTATATTTAGCCAAGAAGTTTGAAATCAGTCGTATTAAAACTGTTCAAGTACTGGACATATATTGTTATATTTTTTTATTATTATTGGGCCTTTGCCGCGGACAACGTCGGTGCAAGGACTATTGCGTCTGCTGTGATGGCCAGATGACGAAATATGCCAGGGGCGTGGTCGCCAGGGACGACTCGCACCACTCACACACACTCACACATTCACGGTAGCGAGCCGTGCCCGAGCATGTGCTCGTCACACGCACACACCGCATATTTGCTCCTGCTCAGAATGAATGGGAGTCTATGGGCCACGCCCACAAGTGTTTCAAATGTGACCTCTGACCCCATAGTGACGTGGGGCAGGTCAAAAGATTTCATTTGAGGGTGAGTTCAGGGGGGGTCAGAAAAATGCTATATTGTTCTTGCTTGGTTTCTAAATTTTTCTTTCTTTCTTTTTCTGTCGTCTGCTCTTTGAGCTCTAATTTTACCCCCTGAACATGCACGAAAACTCCCCAAATTTTGCACACACCTCAGAAGTTGGGTCAAATGAGCTCAAAATCGGTGAACACGATCTAGACAAGTGGGACATTAAAAGTTATCCAATTTATTGGGAAAAGTTGCATCGTTTTTGTGCTACGCTGTCGCAAAGTTTGCAAACATTTCGGGAAAATAACCACTACAAAAACTGCTTCAGCTCGGACATACGAACACTAATTTGGCTGAAATTTGACACAGACGTCTATCTCCCAGGTCTACATCCATTTAGCTAAAGATATTCTGATTTTGTACTATAGCGCCCCCTAGAAATGTACTTTTATGAAAATGGCTGCCTCTAAAAAAGGTGAAATAGTTTGTATTAGGCCAGATCACGCCCCAGTGAAGTTAGAGCTATGAAAATCGGTACACATGTTCATCATATGATGATGAACAAAAAAACCTTGTGGTGGCCTCGCCCATAAACCAACAGGAAGTCTGCCATCTTGGATTCAAATTTTTTTTTATTTTGAGTCATCATTTTTACTCTCATTGGAATTTATCTATCTCCTCCAAGGCCGTTGGGATTTCGGGAAAAATTACCGCGATATAAAGTTCTTCAGTTTGGACATACGAACACCGATTTGGCTGAAATTTGACACAGACGTCTATCTCCAAGGTCTACATCCATTTAACTAGTGACATTCTAATTTTGTACTATAGCGCCCCCTAGAAATGTACTTTTATGAAAATGGCTGTAGTTCGGACATACGAACACCAATTTGGCTGAAAAAAAGACTCTGATGTCTGTCTAACCAGTCTACACCTGTTTGTTATACGAACTTGTTATTTCGCACTATAGCGCCCCTATAGATTCGCCAAATACACCATTAGTAAAATGCCAGTAGATCGGACATACAAACACGGAATTGGCTGAAATTTGACTCAGACTTCTATCTCTCGGTCCTACACCAGTTTATCAATAGAAATTGCGATTTTGCTCTATAGCGCCCCCTACAAAATCGCCCTTACTAAAATAGCTGTAAATCGGGAATACAACCACCAATTTGGCTCAAATTTGACTCGGACATCGCGTGGGGAGGCGGGTGCCAGGGGAGGCGGTCGCAAAGGATGGCGAAGGCCTTTGAGACTGCTTGAGTTTTAATATTTTTATTGACCTTGACCTTTGACCTAGATCCACACAAATAGATCCCATACTGCAGGTGACAAGAACAAAACTTCTCATCAATTTATTTGCTCCAGAAATGTGGTCGCTAGAGTGAAAACAGACAAACAAACAATCAACATACTTAAGAAATTAAAGCTGCAGTTGTTAGCTTCACCTCCAGACGGAAACAAACATCTGTTAAATCTGTTTTTAAACCATTTCAACCTGATTAAATTTGTTTGAATGAATAACAAAAAAGTTTCAAATAAAACAAAATGAACAATATTTATCATTCTTATTATTATTATTATTATTATTATTACATTGAAATACTTCCATTTCCTTAAAACATTAGATTTTAAAATGTTAAAACACACTCAATATGATGGAAAATCTAAATAAATGAAAAGAAGAAAGAGAAAAAAAACCTTTTAAAATAAAAAAATAATGGCAATAAATAACAACAAAAAACAGCAAATAACACCAGGTAAACGTATAAATATTATTTATATTATTATTATTATTAATAATAATAATAATAATGTTTGTGTTTTTAGTGAAAATTTTAAATTAAATGAAAATCTGAAAAACTGATTTCATTCATTCAATGCTTTTATTTTGCAAGATGTTTCTTTTGTTACTTTCTAAATTCAACAATGTAAATTTGCCCCGCCTCCAGATTAAACCACCTCCCACTCCTGAGGATGATGTAGTTCAGGTGTCTCCAAACTATTCCGCAAAGGGTCGGTGTTGCTGCAGGTTTTTGTTCCAACCAACCAAGAGTTCACAGTTTGACCTTTGAACTCTCTGCAGACTGAGATCAGCTGATCAGGTGATCAGTCTGTTGTTCCGCTGCTGTTGGAACCAAAGCCTGCAGCCACAGCAGCCCTTTGGGGAATCGTTTAGAAACCTGTGGTGTAGATGAAGGTGGACGTTTGCTTCAGCTTCAGTAGAAGAAGTACACTGGAAAAAAAACAAATAAACACCTTCAACAACAAACAACAATATAAACAACAAAAACAGATAATATCAACAACAAACAAAAGCCAAAAGATTCAATATTTAACATAATTTGTTGGTCCTGTAGGAAATTTATCTGGGACTAAAACTCATTCCACCCTTTAACCTGTGTTTAAATGTTCTTCACTTCTATAGTTGTTCCACCTTCATGGTTCAAAGCTCTTTATATTAGCCTCACATTCACCCATTCACACACACACCAGTAGGTTTCTAAGGTGAAAGGTCAGTCCTATTGGGGGCCTAAGTCAGGGTTCAGTGTCTTGCCCAAGGACACTTCAGCATGTGGACACCCAGAGCCGGGACGCGAACCGCCAACCTCTCGGTTGACTCTACCAAGTGGGTCGCCCACGTCTCACCCTTACACGTCCATGTGAGGGTGAGACGGTTCAGGTTAACGCAGCGGGGTGTGATAAAATGTCAAAATGAAGAGATAAAAAATAAAACATATGAGATGAAAAGTAAAAAATTATTAAATAAATAATATAAGATAAAAACTGAAGTCATTTTAACAGGCCCTAAAAATGCCAGAGACTCCCTGAGCAGATAGTTACTGTAGACAACTTAAGTGGAACATCCAGTGACACAGTGAAACATTTAGGAGTTTTATTTGATCCACATCTTTCATCAAAGGGTCAAGGGTCAGAGGTAAATGGACTGCGCTTATATAGTGCTTTTCTACCTTCATGGTTCAAAGCGCTTTACATTAGCCCCACATTCACCCATTCAAACACACACTCATACACCAGTAGGTTTCTAAGGTCAAAGGTCAGTCCTACTGTGGGCCTAAGTCAGGGTTCAGTGTCTTGCCCAAGGACACTTCGACATGTGGACAGCCAGAGCTGGGACGCGAATCGCCAACCTCTCGGTCATTGGGCGACCCACTCTACCAACTGAACCACAGCCACCCAGGTCAGGACACATTAACCAAACATGCAGAACAGCCTTTGTTCACTTGTGCAACATTAGCCAAAATTAGGAATGTTCGGTCTAAAAATGACCCCTAACCCTATCACCCCTGTGCTCCAAACCCTGACCCCTAACCCTATCACCTCTGTGCTCCAAACCCTGACCCCTAACCCTATCACCTCTGTGCTCCAAACCCTGACCCCTAACCCTATCACCTCTGTGCTCCAAACCCTGACCCCTAACCCTATCACCTCTGTGCTCCAAACCCTTCACTGGCTTCCAGTTGAGTTTAGAATTAAATTTAAAATCCTCCTCCTAACATATAAAACCATTAATAGTATGGGTTAGGGGTTAGGGGTCATACCAAGTCTCTTCATGGCTAATCACCTGTAAATAAAACAATATAAACAAGAACAAAGAAATAAAACAGACAATGAAAAACAAAAATATAAATAACAAAAACAGATATCACCAAACAACATAAACATAAAAACAGTGTAAACAATACCTTTCATTTCTAAGACAAACAAAAACAAACTATTTTCAGAAACTACATTTTGAGTTTGAAACAGATGATAAGTCTTTCTTGTGTTTAATGAGTTAGACTTTTAGCTAATAAATAAATAAGTAAATACATGAAGTAAATAAATAAATGAGTAAATGTCATGGTGGAAATTAAACATGAATTTTCACAATAAAAGTTCAGTTAAAAGACAAACAATAATTAAACTAAAATGTTTCAAAGCCAGAACAAAGTGTTTGTTTGTTTGTTTACTCACAGAAAATAACACCCACAAATATAATTCCTACGATGGCCATGATGATCATCATCTGGAAAAATAACAACAAAACAGGTTTTAATTCACAAACAAGAAAATATGAAAATCAAACATGTTTTTAAAGTGTTAAAAGTTAAAATGTTTACTTTTGTTTATTTTCTTTTTGCTTTTTAATTGTTGTTTCTTTCATTTGTGTTTCTTTTTTATTTTCTTTTTTGTTCCTTTTATTTCAATTTCTTCTTTTGTTATTTTCTCTTTGTTTATTTTCTTTTTTGTTTCTGTTTAATTTATTTTTGTTTCTTTTTTGTTTTGTGTATTTTCTTTTTTTATTTGTTTTTTTCAGTTTCTTTTTTTATTATTTCTATTGCTTTTATTTATTCTTTCGTATTTGTTGTGCAGTTTGTGTATTTGTTGTGTAGTTTGTGTATTTGTTATGTAGTTGTTTGTGTATTTGTTGTGTATTTGTTTGTGTATTTGTTGTGTTTAAGTACATGCACCATGAAAACCTATGTTGAGGCGGTGCTTCATAATACACAGAATTTAAAAAAAACAGTTCATAAATAACAACCTTGGAAATGAAAAAAAATTAAAAACAGTTTAAAAGACAGTTTTTAAAAGACCAAGGTCATCCAACAAAGCAGTCGCACCATAGGAATAAATCCATTTATTTCATAAACGTATTTAAACGTGTCACAGCTTGGGCTAAAAACTGTTGTTTAATCTACTCGTGCTCACTTTTAAACTCCGGTTCCTCTTCCCTGGGGTCAACAAGGTGAACTTCTGTCCTGGGGGTGTGGGGACCTTGGTGACCCTCAGGGACTTTGTGAGCTAACGCTGATCGTACAATTCCTCCAAGTGGGGCAGCCCACATCTACTGATGTGCTCAGCTGTGCGCACCCCCTTCCTTGGGGCTCGTACGCTCCCACACCAGCGGGTCAACAGGGCTTCCACTGTCCCACGAAAGAAGGCCTTGATGACTTTGTGACTCACACCAAATGTCTTCAGACGTCTGAGTCCATATAGGCGCTGTTGAGCCTTTGAGACCACCACAGAATTGCCTTCCACCCACTTCAGCTTCTCGTTGATGTTGCCTCCCAGGTACTAAAGCGTGTCCACCATCCCCACTACAGCATCACTGATGGTAACAGGGGGCTGTGAGTCCCTCCCCGCCTGTAGTCCGCAATAACACACATTTATAACAAGGTGGTTCTCTCCACCCCACTGCTCAAGGTTAGGTACCTCGTCACGGTGCCTCCCCCCTCATCAGCGCCAGTACCACCGTGTCATCTGCAAACTTGACAATCGAGTTTGTAGGATGCAGGGCCACGCAACAGTGAGTACAGAGGGAGTCAGTGAAGACGAGGTGCAGTTGCCTATTCTCACCACCTGGGGGTGGTCTGTCAGAAAGTCCAGGATCCAGTTACACAGAGGTTGTGGCAGACACAGTTCCTGGAACTCACTGACAAGCCCAGATGGTACCAAAGTGGTGAATGCAGAGTTGTAATGGAACAAAGGCATTCTTACATTGGTATTTCTCCCCTCCAGACAGGAGAGGGCAGTGTGTTATAGCATCATCTGTACTCCTGCAAACTGCAGGGGTCCAGAGTGGGGGGAAGCATGGGGCACATCAGCGCTTTAACCAGACCCTCAAAACCCTCAGACCCTGGTGACCTTCTGTTGTTTGGGGATGGGAATGATGGTACTGGACTTGACTTGACTCAGAACAGTTCTGAGTGAGAGAGACTGGTTGCAGATTTCCGTGAACACCCCTGCCAGCCAGTGGGCGCAGACTTTCAGAATGCGTCCAGGAATTCCATCTGGACCGGCTGTCGTACGAGGATTAGTCCTACTGAAGGTGTATTTGTTGTGTTTTTGTTTGTGTATTTATTTGTGTATTTGCTATGTTTTTGTTTGTGTTTTGGTTTGGTTATTTCTTTGTGTATTTGCTGTGTTTTTGTTTATGTATTTGCTGTGTTTCTGTTTGTGTTTTTGTTTATGTATTTGCTGTGTTTCTGTTTGTGTATTTGTTTTGTATTTGCTGTGTTTCTGTTTGTGTATTTGTTTTGTATTTGCTGTGTTTCTGTTTGTGTATTTGCTGTGTTTTTGGCGGGGCTAAAAGGGATTAACAGCATCTAGGCGTTCACTCTAAAATCCTCCTGCCATTTCCATGGTAACCTCCACAGAGGCTCTAAGCCCCGCCCTCTTCTCCACAGCTGCTCGGTAATCCTCACAGATACTGTAATCCTCCCCTGGCTCCGCCCACCTCCTGTAGTCAAAGGGAGGGGGCGGGGCTGGGAGATGATTGACAGGCAGATGAAGAATGAAGAAAAAACTGTTTTTCAAACATCTGTTATTTTATCCAGAAATAATAAATTAATTAATATTGAATCAATGACTGTATTGATCGTCGTGTTCTGATCATTTTTAAAACTAATGAAATTTTTTTGACAGAAGTAAAGTATTAATTGAAATATCATCATTGCTAGTATTATTATTATTATTATTATTATTATTATTATTATTATTTAGTTTTTATTTAAACGTTTTTGAAGTGTTAAACATTTTATGGATAAAACTGATAAAACATTTTATTAAAACATTTTTGGATCCTTATGATGATGATGATGATAATAATAATTCTTATTATTATTAATAATAATAATAATAATAATAATAATAATAATAATAATAATAATAATAATAATAATAATAATAATAATAATAATAATAATAATATTAGAATTTTAAAAAAGAAAATAATAATAATAATAAGGCTGCACATTTTAGCAATTTGAAAAAGTTATATAAACCCAGGTGCATGTTGGCTGAAAGCCCCACCCAACTTTGTGGTAAGCCCCACCCAACTTTGTGCTAAGACCCTCCCACCTTGCAGTTCTTCCACCAGTACTTGTTCTTCAGTTTAGCGGCGCTGCTCTCAAACTGCGATGCTCCGGCCTGAAGAGCGTCTGCGCGATCGTCCAACTCTGAAAGTTTCTGATCGCGTTCAAGAACTTTGTCCACGTTAACGCGCATGATGTCCACCACCTGAAAACACAAAATACACAATCTGACACACAATACACACTAACCAGACTTCCATCCATCAGTTGAAGGAAATGTAAGCGTGTGTTTGTCTCTTGTCGCTGTAGTCGTGTCTAGTGAAAGGAAGAAGTATCTGCTGTTCACTTCATATGTGGAATCTGTTTGTCAGTGTTTGTGGACTGAGTCACTTCTATTAAAGCTCCTCCCATTTTCTGTGAGTAAGGGACTTTCCCCGTTGCCTTGGAAACCACCTGGAGTTTTTTTGTGCAATTAAATAAAATATGAATAAACTTGGTTCACAACTCTTTTATTGTTATTAACTGTTATTAACTGTGAAACAAATCTTGTCCCGCACCTGTCATCCAACAGACAGAGTTAATGTTTACCGTTACTAAACAGCTGTAGTTCTGTCAGTATGTCGTCCAATATCAATCTGTCTGTGTTTATTTTATTCATAAATCTCTCCGTAACATTTATCCTGTGGCAGAGGTTCTGAAGAAAAGATTCAAATTTGAGGTGGATCAATGCTCCTTCTGTAATACTGTTGATAAAACATTTCATGCATTTCAGTGTTTTTGGTCTAATATATATAATTGTATTTCACTAAAACTTAACAGTGTACTATCCTTTGAATGACATCATATGAAGTAAGGACATTGGACGACATTTTTCATTTTAACCAAAGAACTTCCTTTTGTATCTCTGCTCTATGTTGTTTAATTTGATGTGCCTAATGTAAAACTTATTTATACATTGTTTAATATTGTATTTTATTGTAGTTCAGGGTTTTGTTTTTTTTTTTGTTCTTTAACCTTGGTAAGCAAATAATTGTGTTCCCCCAGGATTTCATGATTCTCTCTCTCAGGTCAGCTGCCCTTCTGTTTAGTCTTCCTGTCTCTGGGGTTTGGTACCTAATCTCAATATTTGGGGGTGATGGTGAAACCACCCCCAAGCTGACCTGTCATCCTGGCTCCCCCTTGCTGTAGCATCTTTGTACCGTGGATATATATATATATATATATATATATATATATATATATATATATATATATATATATATGCGGTGTAGTTCGGTGGTGGGAGGACAACCTAGCGCCACATCCGGGCCACGAGAGGATACAGACTAGCCCACACCAACGTCTGAGCAAAACTATTCTTTTTCTAAAATATTGTAACGTTGCGACATTAGCGCCGTCATCTCTGCCCCGCGTGTGTTTTTCTTTTTTCTCATCTTTTTTTGTAGTGTGGGAAGCATGGTTCTCCTGCGACATATGTTTAAACTTGACATTGTCACAGTCATTTACCTATGTTGTGGGCGTCTGGAGGTGCGCTCACTCACACACACGCACACAGCATCGCCTTTACTAAAATGGCTGTAGATCGTGCATACAAACACCGATTTGGCTGAAATTTGACTCAGGTGTCGCGTGGGAAGGCAGTCGCCAGGGGAGGCAGTCGCAAGGGATGGTGAAGGCCTTTGAGTCTGCTTACAGTTTTAATTATTAGGCCTTCGTCGCAGACAACGTCGGCTCAAGGCCTATTGAGTCTGCTGTGATGGCCAGGCGATGAAATATGCCAGGGACGACTCGCACCACTCACACACTCACACATTCACGGTAGCGAGCCGTGTCCGAGCATGTGCTCGTCACACGCACAAACCGCATATTTGTTCCTGCTCAGAATGAATGGGAGTCGATGGGCCACGCCCACTCAGGGTCACTGACATGAGTCTAAGTGTGTCAAATGTGACCTCTGACCCCCTAGGGACATGGGGAAAGTCAAAAGATTTCATTTGGGAGCGAGTTCGGGGGGGGTCAGAAAAACGCAATATTGTTCTTGCTTGGTTTCTGAATTTTTCTTTCTTTCTTATTATTATCATTTATTTTTCTTTCGTCTGCTCTTTGAGCTGTAATTTGACCCCCTGAACATGCACGAAAACTCTCCAATTTTTGCACACACCTCAGAAGTGTGAAAAATTGCAAGTATTTATAGGTTTCGTAAACGTCGGTCAAGAAATGTGTTTACAGCGCCACCTAGAAAAGGTGAAATAGTTTGTATTAGGCCAGATCACGCCCCAGTGAAGTTAGAGCTATGAAAATCAGTACACATGTTCGGTATATGATGATGAAGAAAAAAGTTAATGATAACCACGCCCATAAACCAACCGCCATCTTGGTTTGAAATTTGAAAATTTTTGAGTCGTCGTTTTTGCTGTTATCGGAATTTTTCTATCTCCTCCTAAGCCGTTGGACCAAATGAGCTCAAAATCGGTGAACACGATCTAGACAAGTGGGACTTTGAAAGTTATCCAATTTATTTGGAAAAGTTGCATCGTTCTTTTGCTACACTGTCGCAAAGTTTGCAAAGATTTCAGGAAAAATTACCGCTACATAAATTGCTTCAGTTCGGACATACGAACACTGATTTGGCTGAAATTTGACACAGACGTCTGTCTCCCAGGTCTACATCCATTTAGCTAAAGACATTCTGAGTTTGTACTATAGCGCCCCCTAGAAATGTACTTTTATGAAAAAGGCTGTAGTTAGGACATACAAACACCAACTCAGCTAAGATTTGACTCAGACATCTATCTCTTGCTCCTACACTTGGTTGTCATATGAAATTGTTATTTCACATTATAGCGCCCCCTACAGATTCACCAAATACACTCTTAGTAACATGGTCGTAGTTTGGACATACGAACACAGATTTGGCTGAAATTGGAGTCGGAAGTCTATCTCTGGGTCCTACA
>CM035793.1:1776353-1931353 GCA_020466265.1 Siphamia tubifer
CTGCACATATTTTATTATTGGCCACGCCCCCTACACACAAGTTTTATTATTGACCACGCCCCCTCAACTTTAAATGTTTGTTTGGCAGCATTTTAGGTTCTGACAGAAATGATAAATGACAAATAATAATAATGCTGACAATGTACAGACCTTTAACCTTAACCACAGCTCAGTACTCACTAACCTTTGACCTTTAACCCTAACCACAGCTCAGTACTCACTAACCTTTGACCTTTAACTCTAACCACAGCTGCACCTGCCAAGAAAACACCAACAAACCAACGATGACAAACACCTTCACAGTTCAACTTCAACTGTCAAACACTAGAGAATTATATGATTTATTTTATTTTAACTTTTATAACATTTTATTTTAACTTCAGTTTGTGGAGAAAGAACTTCATTCAAAGTTCACACTTAAAGATTTCTAAAATCCATGTGTCATCCATCCACTCACTTGAATAAAAATCTGTTGTCCATTCATATGTTATTTCATTTTATTAAAGTCTTGTCTCGTCACACCCCCATTAGCCTCACATTCACTCATTCACACACACTCATACACCAGTAGGTTTCTACGGTTCTATCAGTCCTACTGGGAGACTAAGGGTTCTGTGTCTTTGTCCAAGGACACATGTGGACACTTGGACATGTGGACAGCCAGAGCCGGGACATGAACCACCGGCCCTTCAGCCCTGGAAGACCAAGAGAGCTAAAGCCGCCCTGGTCAAAGGTCAAAAACATTCTACTGGTTTTTGTGTTACTGCTACTTCAAGCAGGAGTTGTGGGTGGGTTTGTGGGCGGGCTCATGGTTTCCTCCAGATCAGAGGAAGCCCCGCCTTCTTGTCTCTGTCATCAGCGTCGTCGAGCGTCAGAGCGATTTGTGATGTGGCCTTCCTGTTAGAACCAGAACCAGAGTCAGAACCAGAACCAATGTGCAAAGGAAAACATTTTTGTGCGCTTGTGTGTTGTCCTGCCCAGGTTACCATGGTTACCGTACCTGTCTCCCGTCTGCGTCATCAGCCTCCTGCACGTCTCCATCTGCACGTCCAGTCCTCTCTTCATGGAACACATCTCCATGTACTCCTGCAGGTGTCGGTTCATGTCGCTTTTAGCGTTAGCAAGTTTCAGCTGAACAAACAACACAAAACAAACACACAAGAAAGAAAAAAGGAAAAACCGAACAAACAGACGTTAACAAAGGCTAAACTGTGACCATCTTTAAATCTGGTTAAATTTGTTCAAGATCAGGTCCAAACAAAAGGCTGGTCAAAGAACTTTCAGATTGGTACCAAACAATGTGGAATAAAGATTTATACAATTCTCATAATTGGTGTTATCACCTACGACCAACAGTTTTTCAGATCTGTGGAGGTCAAAGGTGACATGTGTCCAAATTAACTAGTACAACACTGTTTGTGTCAACCATAGACATATCATGCTATAACTTAATCAATACTGGATATATTATCATAATATTACACACACTGACACATATATACATATAATGAAATTATCAATATTGCAAAAGGTCAAAGGTCAAGGTCACATTTAGCAGAAAAATCTAAATGACATTATTGGCTCTAATTCACTGTCATATAAACTGGAGATTGCTACAAAATAGGGACTAAAATTGTATAGATCTTCATTCCGTATCATTTGGTACCAATCTGAAAGTTCTGTGACCCTGTGTTCTGGAGTTAGAACCCATCATTCTACGGCCCTCTAGAATGTTGCAACAGCTCCCATTCACTTTGAATGGACATTCACAGTACTCTGCGGGCGGATATTTTTTGATAACTGCCCACTGCTCACTTCAGATTCACGGTACCATATCACTCCTCAGGTAGTTCGGCCAAGTAAATATTCACTACGTTGTAACAACTATTTTATCCAATCGGGATTTTTTTTTCTGATAGTAATGCAGGCATCATGGATTGCCCATACACGATGCCTGACTAATGTGGTTTTGATTTTGACCTTTACTCAAATGGATCATTGCATCTGATGCACATTAGCTGTATGTCTATGTTCATGTAATGTAATGGTAATATCTACAGTATTCATTGAGTTATAGCATGATATGTCTTTGTGGACACACAGACACATAAGGTGATTACTATAATTACAATAATCTAACCCAAGCAATTAAATTAAACACTGAACAAAAAAACTAAACTAATAATAAAAAAAATTTCGCATCAATTTCAACTTTTTAATTTCTTTCTTTCTTTATTTTTAATATTGATGCCCGTGACACAAACACATTTTGTAGTGTTTGTCCTGAGCATGCTCAGAACAAACACTCTTTACACACACATGTTAGTACTGAGCGTGCTCAGAAGAAACGCCCTTTACACACAATTCAATTCAATTTTATTTATAAAGCCCCAAATCACAACAAAGTCATCTCACAGGGCTTTGCAGAAACACAATCAATTACAGAGATATATGAAAAGTCAAAGCATCCCCTGTCCTTAGACCCTCCTTCTCGGCAAGAAAAAACTTCAAGACCCACTGGGAAAAAGAATAAATCTTGGGTAGAACCACACTGAAGGACAGATCCACTCCCATGGATGGACAGGCTATAGATGAACATCCATTTAAAAATGAAGGGGGGGGGGGGGGCTGGTCCAGACACCAGAAAGGCAGGGGAGGGGGTCCAGGGTCACAGGTCAGCACAGGCAGGTCACTGTAGATCCTGTCGTCCATGGCTCCCACGCAGACACTGTCAAGAGAGCCACCAATTCCCTCAGGGGGGGGGACACCAGGTGACTAGACATGAACAGACTTGGTATGAAAGATAGGTTATAAAAATGATAGAAACAGGTGTGAGAGAGAAAGAGAGTGAGAGAGAGAGAAAGAAAGAAATCAGTGTCTGTACTTCCCCCAGCATTCTATCTCATAGGGTAGCTTAGACTGAACTGTGACTTCGGTCTGTTTTTAACTAACCTCACCATAGGCTTTCTCAAACAGGAATGTTTTCAACCTAATTTTAAATGTAGAGACAGTGTCAACCTCTTTAATATTAAAGGGAAGCTGTTTCCATAAGACAGTAACCATGGTAACTAAAGGCTCTAGCTCCTACTGTCCTTTTAGAAACCCTAGGAACTTTCAATAAACCTGCATTCTGAGAACGAAGGGTTCCATTGGGCTGGTACAGAAGATAAGAGGGGCCGATACCATTAATGGTTTTATATGTAAGGAGGAGGATTTTAAATTTAATTCTAAACTCAACCTGTAGCCAATGAAGGGTTTGGAGCACAGGGGTGATGTGTTCTCTTCTATTTGATCCTGTTAATAATCTTGCTGCTGCATTTTGAACCAGTTGAAGCTTTTTAGGGAATATTTAGAACACGCTACAAGTAAGGAGTTACAATAATCTAATCGTGATGTAAAAAATTATTATGGATGAGTAATATCTCATTTTGGCTGTACGCAAAGCTTGCTTATACTTTAGTCACATATTTTTACAGCCATTGAAAGAATGTTGTAAATTAGATCAGCGCCATTGCCATTTAGGTGTTGTTTGTTTAAGGGGGCGAGTGTCAGTGTTGTACCATGGGGAGGTTCATCTAATCTTAGTAGTTTTTAAATGAAGGGGGGCGACTGTATCTAAAGTAGCTTGTAGTGTGAGCATGGTACTATCAACTAACTCATCACTTATACTGGGACTAAATGTGTCCTTTACATAATCACATGACATAGACACAAATAGTGACTGAATTAACTCTTTGTACTTTGAGACAGCACGGTCACATAGTGTCCTTTTCATTTGTGTTTTAATCACTGAGGTGGAAATATCCTCAAGCATAAACTGAAAGGTCATTAAAAAGTCATCTGAGAGTATGGGATTATGGGTAAAAACAACCAGGTCACTCATTTCAACAGCAAATGTTCAGATCAGATGGAGGGTGTGTCTGTGAATGTGGGTTGGTTTATGAACATTTTGGATAAAGCCTAATCCGTCTAGTAGGTCACTAAATGCATTACTAAGAGAGTCAGTGTTGTTATCAACATGTATGTTCAAATCACCAACTATTCTAATCCTATCCCAATTCAACACTACACTGGATAGAAAGTCAGAGACTGATGAGGTCCAAACTGTGAATAAGGACCAGGAGGGACATAAACTAGGACAAAAAGGACTGGTTTTTGGTTTTGCAGTTGGGGAAAGTAATGGATAAAACTAGACTTTCAAAGGAGTGGTAAGTGGGATTAAATTGAGGATTAATTTTAGGGCTAAGACCTAAACTAGAGTGAGATATTACTGCCACTCCTCCACCACGGCCACTGGTTCATCCTCAGTACTAACATGCACATGTTAGTACTGAGCATGTGTTGCTCCCCTGGGTTGTGGTCCAGGAGGAGTCAACGTGAATGTGATGTTAGCACTCCTGTGATAGAAGAATAGACAGCGCACGTTTCGTGCTGTTACTTCATACGTAGAGGAGTTTATTGTTCTTGCACCTTCAGGAATTTTCAACATCGACTGACTAAAGTTAACCATCAGTGTGCATAGTCTCTTTGTTACTTTTCAATACATTTCTTTTAAACAAAATACAAAATTTGTCAACAAAAATAAAATCATGAAATCATATTTATCACAATTTCAATGTGACATTAACTCATTTTTTTAAATGTTTTTTTCACACAGCTTTAACATGAAATGAGTCTGTTTGAAACTGTCTTATACATATATAGTTTTTATCCTATACACATATTTATATTTTAATAACAAATCATGAATAAACATTTCAATTAATTATATAAAGCACTGTTGTAAGTGTCCAGTATGTGGCACTGTTCTCAACAATGACATTAACATGACCACACTGTATTTAATACAGTTTTACAATAGCACTTCTGGTACTTGGGAATAAACCCACAATATGCACATTTGGTGACACATAAAACCAGTAATTGCCATATTGTACGAAAACCGTTTCATAAATGTTTTTGAATAAAGTAATCAAATGGTTCCTGACGTCTGGGCGAACTTCACCCCTGCCGCATGTTCCGTACACTCGACCGCTAGCTTAAGCAGGTTAGCTTATACAACACGACATGAATTAACAGAAATACTTTTACAAAACCTGTCTCTCGTTTCACACTTCTCACAACATAATCTCGGACATCTTAGGACTCTTACAGTTTATATTGTACTCTTGTATTCTAAGTGTTTACCAACCTGTGATAGAAGAATAGACAGCGCACATGTTTTGTGCTGTTACTTCATACGTAGAGGAGTTTATTGTTCTTCCTCTGGTGCGTGAATCTATTCTCTATCATGTGCGGTATGCGCCATCTATTGGTCGGCGTGAGGAACTGCACTTAACCAAAATGAGTTATAATGGAACCAGATGCATCACAAATTATTTAATGAAAAATAACCAATTAAAGAATAAAATAAAAATTGTAGGGGTACCTGTTTTTCATCCAAGTGACTTTTAAACACCTTTTACATAACAACTATTTTCAAGCCTCTACACATGCTCAGAACAAACATGTGCATGTTAGTACTGAGCATGCTCAGAACAAACACTCTTTTCACACACGTTAGTCCTGAGCATGCTCAGACCTCTATCTGGTGGATGGTGTCCTGGTATTCCTTCTCTCTGGTCTTGAACAGAGACTCAGTGTCGATTATCACCTGTTCGATCGACTCATCCTGTTGAAGCTGAAAACACACAAGTCAACTGATTATAAATATGAAAAATAGAAATATGACAGTTCTAATGATACATCTTCGTTGATGTGCAGGAAAATCTGCAAGAATGAGAGGAGCTTGAAGATCCATCAAACAAAGATGAAATGCAAGGAGCATCTGCAACAACCACAATACACAGGTCAAGTATCTGGTGAGAGAGAGGAGGAGCAGGGCCAGGACCAGAGACCAGAGTCCCAAAACAATGAATGAATGTCTGTGTCCTGTAGTCAATGTTTGGTCTGTGGTTATGTGTTCTATGAAGCCTGTGAATTATGAGTATATAACAGTGGTCTGGTTCTGCAGCAAGTGTGTGTGCGCGTGTGTGTGCGCACCTCCAGACGCTCACCACATGGGGAAATGGCTGAGTACTGAGGCAAGGTCCAGATGACAATGTCCAATTTAAACATATGTCGCGGGAGAACCATGCTTCACACACTCCAAAAAAAGGTGAGAGAAAGAAAAAAAAAAGACGAGAAAAAAGACAAACAAATGTGGTGCAGAGATGACAGCGTGCTACTGTCACACCATCACAATATTTCAAAAAAAGAATCCTTTTTGCTCAAAAGTTGGTGTGGGCCAGTCCTATTGGGGAACCCTGGTCTACAAGCACTGTCCCATGTTGTTGAATCAGCTCTGGAAGATCTTGAAGGTCATCTGGAGGAGGGGTCAAACAGGTCGCTAGTGGCACTTCGCACAAGGCCTATGGATACCAAAGGTGGAAGACTCTAAGGACATCAGCCAGTTCAGGATAATCTCACTCCTCAGTGTTGTAGGGAAGGTTTTTTTCAGTGTGGTTGCTAAATTACATGTTGATTTCCTCTTGAAGAAAAGGTACATCGACACCTCCGTGCAGAGAGGGGGCATTCGTGGGGGCACCAGGGTGTTTGGAGCACAGTGGAGTGATCACTCAACTACTCAGGGAGGCCAGGGAGAGCAAGGGCAATCTGGTTGTGCTGTGGCTGGACCTGGTCAATATCTATGGCTCAATGCCACACACACTGGTTTTTGAGACACTGGAGAGGCACCATGTTCTGGTCAGAGTAAGACACACCATCTCGGAGTATTACGGAGATCAGTTTGAGGGTCTCAGCAGGGTCAATAACATCCGAGTGGCACAGATTGGAGAAAGGAATCATCACAGGCTGCACCATCTCAGGGATTCTGTTTGCCTTGACAATAAATATGCTTGTGAAATCTGCAGAGCCAGAGTGCAGAGGTCCAAAGTTAAAATCTTGGATCCACCAACCATTGATCTGTGCCTTCATGGATGACCTAACAGTGACCACAGAATCAGTACCTGCAGGCAGATGGCTCTTGGGAAGATTGGAGAGGTTGATTACGCAGGCCAGGATGCCATTCAAACCATCCAAGTCAAGATCCTTGCTTTTTAGGAAGGGCAGAGTGGCAGGAACACCCATCCCAACCATCTCCGAGAAGCTAGCCAAGAGCCTGGGGAAGGTTTTTGACAGCAGCCTCAGGGACAGGGCATCCATCAGGAGTACCCGTGAGGAGTTGGATGGATGGCTGAGGAATGTGGACAAGACTGGCCTTCCAGGAAAATTCAAGGCATGGGATTCTGCCAAGGATACTGTGGCCCCTGCTGCTCTACGAGTTTCCAATCACTACCATCTCAAACCTGGAGAGAAAAGTCAGCCGCCACCTAAGGAGATGGCTAGGACTGCCAAGGAGGTTGAGCAATATCGCTTTCTATGGAAACACCTGCAAACTGACACTCCCCCTAAATTCTATTGAGGAGGAATTTAAGGTTTTGCGTGCCAGGGAGGTGCTCCAGCTCTGTGAGTCAGCAGACCCGAAAGTAGCAGTGAAGACAGAGAGGAGAAACAGCAGTGGAGCAGGCAGAGTCTTGTCTGTGCCACAAAGTCCTGGTGGGGACCATGTCCAGAGGCAGGGCTGGTGTCGTCGTTTGTCTTTCTTGGGTTTGGATTTCCCAGTTGAGACGACTCAAAAATACCAGGACCAAATAAGAAAGGTTAACAATTTATTAGAAAAATATAGACACATGAATTCAAACAATTGAGTATAATCAATCAGCTTACAAACCTTCCAAGTCCTCAAAAGTAACTTCAGACAATTGCCTGGTCACAGATGAGAAAGAGAAGAGTGAAGCCCCCCAGCAGTGCGTTGTTTTTATATCCTTTCTCTCAGAGAGGTGGACCTTAGTCTTGACAACAGACCAAATATTTTAATATTTATTTAATATATTCCGATCATTGTGCTCTCTTCTCTGCTGCTTCTCACGGAATGATGTCACCTTTCAGGTCAACCCAGTGTACAGACATTCCAACACACACACAATCATTTAAAAACATTGGATTGATATATTTTTTAGCTGAGATTACACAGATATATCAATTCCTCATCATTCTCCCCTTTCGGAGTTAACAGCTCCAAAGAATAACATAATTATGGATCTGCATCAGATGTTATGTGACAGGAGTCAGGCGAAAAAACAAAGGTGACTTTACTCAGCTAAAAAATTCCTGACTCGACCCCGAAGCGATCACCATCTCTGGCCTGTCCAAACACTCACAAACACTTATACACAGTCAATTAACACTTGCACTGGGTTGAGAGATGAGAATGAATAACTAAGTTTTCAACGGTATGATATACTTTTGACTGTAAGCCGTTGCTGAATTCTTGTTTGGCTGTCGCAGTTGAATGTAGTTATTGATACAGAATGATAACAAAACACAATAATATTGCAGGATTATGATAGTGGCATTGAATACATGGAACATGTGGGTATGTATGGTAAAAGTCCATTTATGATTAAATGTTTGGAGAATTTGTGTAGATCCCTCAGGGGTAACACCGGTTTTCTACCAGCCAGCCACATCGTCGGGGCTTTGGCTGCCCGCTGGAGAAGGGCGCTCGTTTCACCCCTTCCCTGGTTTCCTCCTTAGTCTTCATCCTCGTCCTCACTGGACATCTCTCTGTGAGCAACTTCTCAGTCTGGTAGAGGGAATAACTCCGGCTGGCCGGGAACGTCTTTAGCTAAGACTAACATTTACTTTTGTACTTTGCTAATCAATAGGGATCTCATTACTGGAATGCAACAACAAAAGACAAATCCTAACACTACAAGTCCCACCAGCACAGTTAACCCAATTCTCACTATTCCTTGCTTCCATCCTCCAACAATTTCTGAAAACCAGTTGCGCACCCCAGTTAGACCTGTATTATGTCCTGCATTAGCAGCTACCTCTAACCTCAAACTTCTTAGCTTCTCCATAGCCTTCGTAAATGCACCAGCAGGCGATGTATGTCGGGGCAAATATGTACAACAATACTCTGGGCCGATAAGTTTACACACTCCATCTTTCTCGGCTAAGAGCCAATCCAGAGCTAATCTGTTATGCCAGGCCACTGCACTTGTGGCATCCACCTGCTCACCTAACGTGAGAAGAGCAACATCACTGTAATTCATATATCGCTGCTGATTGTAGTAAATATAATTAATCCACTCAGTATTCTAGTTAATAGATATCTGAGGAAGAATAGACTCAAACCCAGCGAAATCTCATTTCTAGCTTTGTACTCATTAGGAATACCCCTTGGTTGGCCAATTGCATTAATGTACACTTTAGAATCCGGAACATAACCTCTCTTAACTCTATTAATAATGCTACTATTGTGTATTTGATCATTTGCTGCAAAAACTATTAATTCCTGTACTACCTGAACCCTAGCACACCTACGTGCCCAATCTGTTGGGAGAATAGAATACACCTGTTGCCTGCCACACCACCAATATTGATCAGCCACAGCTACTTTCTGATCATGATAAGGACATCCAGGTACATACACTGGTCTTATACTCAGACCCTTAAGTTGTACTGCAGGTTTTAGAGTTGCTTTTGAACAATTAACATTTACACTCCATTTAAACTCACACTTAGCACTATTAATTTTCCCTAAGGACACTCTGCCAATTCTTTCTATGCATTCAAACTGACCAACAGGAATCAATGGCACTCCTCAAGACATCCCCAATTCAGCATTCCTTCGGCTTATCCTGTCATCCAATTCTGCACACCTTCTCTCATTAGTTTTACCACCTTCCTCATACAGAGTGAAATTAACATAACTGGGTGATCCTAAATATAACAAACACTCTGCTCTACACCACTGTAAATCATCACTGCCTGCCCTTGGAGAATTAGCTGCACATTCCTTCCAACTAAACACTGTATTCAGAAGGAAAAACCTATCTGACTTAGCTTTAGTACAAATATAACAATCTGTAAGAACTCCAGCATACTCTACCCACCGATACCAACCATTAGCTCCAGGTCCACTTCTAATCTCAACCTCCTTCCCAGGCTCTTCTTCGTCATTCATCTGAACGACCACCTTCTTTACCTTATCCACAAAATCACCAGCTGCATCTCCCAGCTCTATGACTGTCCTCTGAAACCAATCTACAATACTACTGTTTTTGTAAACAAATGGTGTCTCCTCTATCTCACTTCTATTCATCTCACGTCTTTGCCTTTTTCCTCACTTGTCGTTACAACCTTACTTCTAGAAGTTATTCCTGAACTAGGTACTGCCTCTTCTTTCGTTATTGCAGATGCAACTATGGTCGTCAGGGCGTCTACCTTACGGTCTACAGTGGTCACGTCGTTTAATGGAATAATAATCGGCACAGGGGTTTTAGTTGTAATACTTAAGGGTTTTGGTGTCGTTTGAACATCAGTAGTCAGTCTGGTGGTGACTAGAGTCAGGGTCGTAGTGGTAATTGGTACAGGTGTAGTAATTATGTCTGGAACCTTAGTAGTCATAGTCGTTTTTATGCGTGTTGCAATCATCGGTGTCGTTGGCGTAGTTGGCCTTAAAGTAGGTGTAGTTGGTGTAGCTGTCGTTGGCCTCATAGTGGTTGGCAAAAGGGTTGTCACCTTTGTGGGTGGTTCTTTCACTGCCTTTCGCGGGGGCCATAGAAGTACATTTCCTTCTACTCCTGGATACCCAGGGGGTCTTGCATCCTTGAAAATTATAGACCAACCTACTGAGTAATTTTTTCCTAAATTTGCAAATGGATTACAAAACCCCACATTGATTTTCCAAGCTACAGGTTTCCTGTTAGTTCCCGTATTCTCATAACACATGTCAATTGTCCCCAATTATCTCTTGAAACTGCAAACCACCCAATAATCCAGGATACCCCACACTGGCGCTGTTCTAGTCCGTCTATTTGGTAAAATACATACAGTTCAAGAGTATCTGTGTTTTTTGTCCATTTCAGCTTTGGCACCACCGTCATCCACACCTGATCCATATCATAACTCCATTCTCCAACACTTGTTGTTATCCAATCAGCCCCTGGCCAGTCTTTTATGGTCCTTCTAACTCTTTGCACAACCTCCCCCCTCTGGGAATTTAATGTCTGGGAATTCTGCTGTACTATTGCCAACCCCGTCATCCCAAGAATGAGGAGGATCACTCCCCCCTTGCAAGGGTCTTCCCTTGCACTGCATTTTCCTTGTCTTCATCCTCTGGAACCTTGCCTGGAGCCTTCACACAGCGATTAAGATGATACCAGGTTGGTGACCCCTTCACCTGCACCGCCGTCGATGTAGCCTTTACGACCTCGTAGAGGCCCTCCCGTCTGGGAGCGTTCCACTTCCGCCTGAACACCTTTACCTAACACCAGGTCTCCTGGCTCCAGCACTGGCTCAGCACCTCATGCTCCTCTTTTTTCTGCAAAGAAACATGAGCAGATATACTCCTGTGGATGTTAGTCATTTGTTTTACATACGACTTCATGTCATTTGCCAAAACATCAAGCTAAGCACCTTTAGCAGCTTTATAAATTGTCAATGCTTCATACGGTGTTAGTTTCAGGTCCCTGTGAGCGCTGCTTCTATAGGCCATTAGTGCAAGTGGCAGTGCATCTACCCAGTTTAAGCCTGTGCTCATGCAAACTTTCAATAGCTTGTTTTTTAGGGTCCCATTCACCCTTTCAACCATACCTTGACTCTGGGGATGATAAACACATCCAAACCATTGTTTAATGCCTAATTTTTGCAGCATGCATTTTACCATTTTGTCCACAAACTCCTTTCCATTGTCTCAACTGATCCACGCTGGGATACCAAACCTTGGAACCACTTCACAGCACAAGAATTTAGCCACAGTTTCCGCATTCTTCTGCTTTGAAGGCTGCGCCTCCACCCATCTGCTAAAGTTATCAATTACCACCAACAAATATCTTTTCCCCTGCACCGACCGTATCATATCAATGTAGTCCATAGTTGATTCTACAAACGGCCCTTCTGGTACAAGTATGTGCCCTGCAGGTGGCATTTGACCTCTTCGAATTTTGCTTGTCAGGCAAATTTCACACCGTCCTAACACTCCATCAACATGTTATTGCAATTTAGGAGCCCAAAAATTCCATTCTCTGATTTTTCTCAACACCTCTGTCCTACACTCATGACTTATTCCATGAGTCTCATTAATCAGCAATGTCAGTAACACGCTTGGTGCTACCACCAACCCTTCATGATTTCTCCATATTCCTTCTCTGTCTTTTGATGCTCCTCGTTGAAGCCACAATTGACGTTCTGCTTCCAAAATTTCTTCTTACAGTGCCACCAAGTCTTTCACAGTCAGTTGTTCTTCCTGCTCCACTGCATGATTTACCATTATGGCTTTGGTCCCATGTAGAATTACTTGTTTAGCTGCTTCGTCGGCTGCTGCATTGCCCTTAGCAATCATGGAGCCATTCTTCTGATGTTACGGACACTTTATGATAGCTAGAGTTCTAGGCTTCATCATTGCTTCTAGTAATCTCAAAATGTGTTTTCGATGTTGGATGGGAGAGCCATCCATCTTCTTCCCCAAAAAGATGACACACACCATGCGCATAAGCAGAATCAGTATAAATATTAACATCTCGTCCTTCCGCCCACTCACATGCTCGTGTTAATGCCATCAGCTCAGCTAACTGACTAGAACACGGCTGCTCACACTCCTTTGCTTCAATCACAATAATCTCTCCTTCCTTGCATTCCACTACAGCATACTCTGCTTTAAGTCCTACCTCATTTCTATAACAAGATCCATCCACAAACAACGTTAAGTCTGCTTTTTCCAACGCTGTCGCTTTTAGATCTGACTGCAACTTCGCATATTTTTGTGATTCCACCACACAGTCATGGGCTTCTCCTCAAATGGGAGTGGAATAGAATCCGCCGGATTCTTTACTTTGCACAGGCGCATCGTCACATCTGGATATTCACACAGCCGATAATAATAATTAACCTTGGCATCGTCAAAACAAATTTTCCTCTTTCAATCAAATTTAGCAATTTCTGATGTGACAAAATTTCCACCATAGTAAGTGTTGAAGCTTTTTCATACATTAAGTGGGCTGCAGCCAGATGTTGATAGCAACTTGGCAGTCCTAACTCTACAGGCGACAACGCCACTGAGTAATACGCTATGGGTGCATGGGTTCCTACCCCTGTGTTTTGTGTCAAAACCCCCACTGCATGTCCTAAGCAACATGAAACAAACAACTGGAACGGCTTGTCATAGTTTGGAAGAGCCAAGGCCGGAGCCTGCTGCAGCAAGGTTTTGATGGTCTCAAACACCACTGACCCCTCAGGTGTCCAACTTATTTTACTCTGCAAATTTTCCGCTCCTTTTTCTTTAATCATGGGTTGCACAATCGTCAAGTATCTATCAATCCATTCTGCACTGAAACCTGTCATTCCCAAAAATGTCATCAGCTCCTTAACTGTGGTTGCTTTTGAAACCGCCTCCAATTGGGAGGGAGAAACAGCTCGTGTTCCTTCTTTTATTACTCTCCCTAAGTACTCTACTTCATCTTTACAATACTGTAATTTTTTCAGTGACACTTTGTGTCCCTTTACGGCCAGCATTGTAAGAAGAGTAATGGAGTCTTTATGGCATGTTTCCATATCTGGTGCACACCAAAGGATGTCATCCACGTACTGAATGACTGTACTGGTGACTTTACCAGCGAGATCGGCCATATCAGCTTTCAGCTTTAAACACATGGAGGCTATACCAACCCAATAGAACCCTTCGCTCTCAGAATGCAGGTTTATTGAAAGTTCCTAGGGTTTCTAAAAGTACAGTAGGAGCTAGAGCCTTTAGTTATCAGGCCCCTGTCTTATGGAATCAGCTTCCCTTTAATATTAAAGACGCCGACACAGTCTCTACATTTAAAATTAGGCTTAAAACATTCCTGTTTGAGAAAGCCTATGGTCAGGTTAGTTAAAAATTATGTGATGTATGAGTCACAGTTCAGTTTAGACTGCCCTTTGAGTTAGAATGCTGGGGGAAGTACAGTACACTGAGTTCCTTCTTTCTTCTCTTTCTCTTCCTCACACCTGTTTCTGTAATTTTTACAACCTATCTTTCATACCAAGTCTGTTCATGACTAGTCACCTGGTGTCCCCTTTCCCCCCTCCCCCCCTGGGGGGAGTGGTGGCTCTCCTGACAGTGTCTGCATGGGAGCCATGGACGACAGGATCTGCAGTATCTCGCCTGTGCCGACCTGTGACCGCGGACGACCGCCCCTGCCTGTCTGGACCAGCCCCCCTTCCTGAATTTATACATGGACGTTCATCTATAGCCTGTCCGTCCATGGGAGTGGATCTCTCCTTCAATGTGGTTCTCCTCAAAATTTCTTCTTTTTCCCCACTGGGTTTTGAAGTTTTTTCTTGCCGAGAAGGAGGGTCTAAGGACAGGGGATGCCTGGGACTTTTCATGTATTTCTGTAGCTGATTGTGTTTTTGTAAAGCCCTCTGAGACGACTTTGTTGTGATTTAGGGCTTTATAAATAAAATTGAATTGAATTGAATACTTTAGGCCCACGGTTCTCAAACTGGGGTCCGCGGACCCCTAGGGGGACGTGGCGCATGTCCAGGGGGTACGCGAAATTATTCACGGTTTTGTGTTTTTTTGTTTTGTTCTTTTGTTTTGTTTTTTTGCTGTTTTATTTTGAAATGCGGAAGATTTATTTTGTAGCGAGCGGGTGGAAGTAACAGCGCTGTTTGACGCTAGCTTGACTAAATTGAGATGGAGCGAGTCACAGGCTATTTTTAGCCACCCTGCAGCGAACATGGATCGATTTTTGTGTCCGCCAAGTTCCTCAAGAAGTGGTAAAAGAAATGACAATGAAAATGACAATGACAAAAACAAACGCCCTAACCCTAAAAAGAGAAAGTACATTGATAGTTATATTGAGTTTGGCTTCATTGAGAACAATGATGGGAGACCAAAATGCATCCTGTGTCTGAAGTGCCTTGCAATGGAGGCTATGAAGCCAGCCAACCTTAAGTCTGTCTGTCTCTCACTCACACACACACACACGGTTTTGTGTGTCTTTTGTTCCGTTTATTATTTTAAAATTATTTAAAATTGTTGTTTCTGAAGTGCTCATTTATATTATAATACCTGAAAATGTCGCTGGTTTGCACAAAAGCACTATTAAAAAAGGTTATCATTGTTTCATAATAATCATTGTTGAAGTGGTTTTTTATCATTTTCAGTATCGCGAGGATGAGGGGGGACATGGAAAAATTTCACCCCTCCAAGGGGGACCTGGGCCAAAAAAGTTTGAGAACCCCTGCTTTAGGCCTTGGGCCAATTGTACATAGCGATAGTGTTTATTTTTGTATGTAAATCCCATTAGTCGGCCAAACTGCAGACTTAATGGGACACTAAAGAATGTTGAACACAGGTCAACAACTGTGAACCATTTCGCATCAGGTGGAACATTTGCCAAAAACGTATGTGGGTTTGGAACTTCTGCTGCTAAACCTTCAAGCACCTCATTCTTCAAGCACCTCGTTCAGTGCACTAATCATGCACTAAGCGATATTTTTTCTTATTCACTTTTAGTTCTGGTGACAATGGTCTGTTACTAATTGCCAACAACCCATTAATTTTCTCCTCAATTCCTGCCTCCAACTCAGGTTTTAGCAGATATTGAGGTTTCCAGGGTGGTCGACACCCTGGTTTTAACTTAAAATCTACCGGTTGAGCTGACTTAACCAACCCAACGTCAGTATCATGTTTTGACCACAATCCAGTTGGCACTGTTTCCAACATTTCTTTTTCAAACTCTGTGTGTTGCACACTCCTTACAAATTGACATGGCAGCCTAACAGCATGTGGTTGAGCCCATCCCGATGCAGAAATCGATATCTTTATGGAGGATTGGTCGTCACTTATCCAAATGTTTTTGTTCTTCGTTGCCACAATTTACTTTTTTGGCTTCGACCATCATTGCCCCTAGATGTTTTGCTTCATACCTGGGATTTACCATTAGCGTGACATGTGGTAAACTATTTTTCATCTTAAATTCCTGTGTCAAATATGGATTTCCAATTATTTCCATTGCAACACCTTGCATTCCCAATATGATTGCTCCTGATCAAAGCTCAACTTTTTCGGCCTGAGATCTGAGCCACTCATCTGGATGAGCCTGCTCTTCATATTTGAAAAACTGTAGCGTACAATGTGGCGGGCAAGTGGCCACAGTTGCTTCTGGCACGTTGGCTTTAATAAAGTATTTCCATTCATTGACTGGGTTCATTAATGTGTCACTTAACTCTCCGAGCCAGTATATAATTTCCTCTTCTGGCTGTTGGATGTCAGTTTGAAAATGTCCCACATCCACTATTATTCCTCCTGGAGTACATAAAATGACACAGTTCAGTTTGCAAAGCGCATCTCGTCCCATTAAGTTGATTGGTGTCTGATCCGAAATTAAAACTGGTAATTCAATAGTTTTCCCCTGGAACTCCATAGGTACACATTTTGAAGTTGGTATTAACTGTTTCATCCCTGAGAATCCAACGATACGAACATATTGTCCAGATCTTGGGAGAGGCCGCGAGTCAGTTCGACCAACACAGGTGTAAGCAGCAACAGCATCCGCCATCATCTATGCTTTTACCCGCTAATCGAACCTGCAACAATGGCTCGTCATCAGGATGGTTGGTAACCACCAACTGACGTCTCCCTTCTGGATTCTCAGGGCATCCCTAGTATCCCGCTGGGGGCCCCTGCCAGGGGTTAACCAGTCCTTGACCCCCCTGTGGTGGGGTACTCTGCCCCTGACCAGCCATCTCTGGTCCAGCGTATTGGGGAAATCGACAGTTACGGCGTATGTGCCCCAGTCTTCCACAGGTGTGGCATCTGACCCCACTTTCACTCCACTTCCTACTCCCCACCCTCCGGGTCCACCTCGTCCCCTTCCTGGTCGAGGTCCTCTCATTCCCCCAGATTGCATGTATATTATCTGTGGGGGACCAGTTATCTGTGGAGGCGAAGGAGGTGTTGGAGGAACTGCAGCTACAACTGCCTGCATCTTCTTCTTTCCATCAGTTAATTGTTGTTGTGTCAGTTCCCGCAGGGCTTCCTCATCTGCCCGTTTCTGGCGGAGATTCTTAGCTCTGGTTTTAGTGACCGCGTCAACCACGTGTTCCGTAAATTGATTGAACGTCATTGTATACAATCCCACAGCTTCATTTAGTCTGCTTCGGGCCTCAAGGGGTATCCCGTCAACAATTATTTTCTTCAGGGCCACATCATGGAAAACATCCTGATCTGGCCATGCACCAGTTTGTCTAATCCATTCTTTCCTGGTGTTGTGTACATATGCTTGTGGGCTCTCATCGGTCTTGATTGGTGATATGACAATGCTGTCAGGCTGAATTCTGGTCAGGTATCGCCGTCTCAATTCCGTCCAGAGCACATTGCGATGTCTGTTGAAAATATCTCCATCATTCACTTGTGTTCCCACATACTGTTGGAGTCCTGTAGCTCGCAGAATTTCTTCCATTTCCATAATTCCCACAATTTTCCCACACAGCGCCTTGATGTCGCCCATAGCCAAAATCGTGGCTATTGTTTCTTCCTCAAAAGCTGACACCCTGCGCCGTCATGTATGCACGGTAATATCCCTTCAAGGTCCATTGTAAGGCCATGGTACATACTGCAAATTTGGGCCCTTTGCCAACAATGGGTACATAGAGGCTTCTTCACCACTGTGGATGTAATGGGCTGGCCCTGCCCGTCCAGTACAAGTTCAACTCTACAATGCCCCCTTTCTTTGATGAACTCATCATCTTCTAGGGACAATACTCTTATCTATATCATGATGTTTCAATATTGCTTTTCGCACTTCAGGCCCCGTTGCCACTTTGGACTTTCCTCCTCCATGTTCCTCTTCTCTGGATTCTGACTTTTTTGGAGTTTTGGATGGGGTTGGTAATTGTGAATATTTTGCATTCAATAGTGACTGCGCTGCTTTCGGTTGTTCACCGTCCTCTTCTTCTTCTTCATCACCACTGTCCTCAGCTTTTGTTGCATCCCTCAGTTTCCTTCCCTACATTTTAAACAGAGCTAACATAGCTAGCTCTTGTTGTCACTTCGCCTCACGCTTTGCTGTCTTCTCTTTGGGTTTATGAGTTCTAATCAGCACCTCCATTTGTTTACATTGTGTTGTGTACAATGTACCCTCTTCTGGCCACAGCGATGGATTACTCTTTGTTCGTACATTCCATTTCTTTGATAACTTAGAAATTTCCTTTGCCACCAGGGGGTGCAGCTTTCCAAGAACTCCCACTGCTGTCATTTTATTCCCTTCAGACTCCATAACTCTTCCAACAATGAGTTATTTCTTTGAAAATGCTTAAAATTGTCCTACTGCACACAGGTATTTGCATCCAAAATTATTCACCCACAGTGCATTAACTGGCTCTTCAAGGGTTAAAATTTATTTGCATACAGCCTGAGTCCGCCCTTAGCATTCACACTCTTCCAAGCCACTATTAACACCCACAGTGATCACTTAGCTACAGCTACAGCTATTCTAAGCTAAGTCAGGCTAAGCTAATTTAGCTGCTTAGCCCCACTGAACCTATTTAAATAATGATTTTGGGTAGCAATGCTAAGCTAAGCTAGGCTATGTGTTCCCCCTATGCTAATGCTAACCTATCTATTAGCCAACCAACACTCACTATGGCAACCAGATTATGCTAACACAGTGCAACAATTATACACGCTAAAAATGCTATGCTAACCATTATAACACTGATGCTAACCCTATGTTAGCCTGAGATATCTAATTGCTAGGCTAATGCTAACTACCCTGTGTAACCATCTCACAAGCATATACTATTTAGTACTTGCTATGCTAACGCTACTGCCATGCTAATATCTGCTAAGATAAAGCTAAGCTAACACTTGCTAAGCTAATGCTAAGCCAACACCAGCTAAGCTAATGCTAAGCTAATGCTAAGCTAATGCTAAGCTAATGCTACGCTAATGCTATGCTAATGCTACGCTAATGCTAAGCTAATGCTACGCTAATGCTATGCTAATGCTACGCTAATGCTACGCTAATGCTATGCTAATGCTACGCTAATGCTAAGCTAATGCTAAGCTAATGCTAAGCTAATGTAACTTATATTAACCTTACCTAACACCTATGACCTTTGACCTGGACATACATACATCACATAACATACACCACATATACATGCAACACTCAAAATGGCAGCTTTTAACACTCCTCTTTAATTTTACAAAATGGCCACCAGTTGACCACTCCTCCAAGCAACGTCACAAACTCAACCAGCAACCAACGCCTTTTGGCCCCAGGCCAAACTCCAATTTTTAACTGCGCAACAAAATGTCCAGCCATCGCCTTTTGGTGTCAGTCCAACCTTTTTGTAACAATTTTAATTGCGTCACACACACCAACGTAGTTCACTATTTTCTTTTAACACATCAAATTAGGCATATCATTATTTCCCAGCACAGTATTAAATTCACACAGCAACACATCTTCAACCTCACACACACTGAATCTTATTAACACAGCATGAAATTCAACTTTAACACACACATATTTCCTTGACCAGGCATGGACTCTTATTATAAACACACACACACACTTTTCCAGCACCTAGCACACACACATTTTATCAGAGGTTGCTTCACGTTTCCTGTCTTTCTTCCCAAAGCTACACACACACACACGCACACACACACACACACACACACAATCCTCACAGTAGGAGACAGAAAAAAAAGAAAAAAGATCCCAGCATACAGAGAGAGAGACACAGATCAACAACACACCACAGAGTCCGTCGACCCCAAACAAACAAACAAACAAACAAAACTAGACAACAAAAAGCAGTTTTAACCGGCTCTTTCGTGAGTTTGGCACTTCTACACATACCTTATACCTAATTCTAGGAATTTGCTTAAAATCCTCTGCCTCACGAGTACCCTCCTGTGTCAAGTGCCTGACACCTACATTGATCACATAGCCCGTTTCCTGACAAACAAAGTCAGTGGCCGTTTCTCAATATGCGTACTTGTCCGTACTTGCGTACTCGCGTCCTTGTGAAACGTCATCAGTTGCAGCCCAAGTACAGTCCCAATACACAAGTGCGCATATTCAATTCAATTAAATTCAATTTTATTTATAAAGCCCTAAATCACAACAAAGTCGTCTCGGAGGGCTTTACAAAAACACAAACAACTACAGAAATACATGAAAAGTCCCAGGCATCCCCTGTCCTTAGACCCTCCTTCTCGGCAAGAAAAAACTTCAAAACCCAGTGGGGAAAAAGAAGAAATTTTGAGGAGAACCACATTGAAGGAGAGATCCACTCCCATGGACGGACAGGCTATCACCAAGTACACTTGAAATCCCCTGATGTGTACTTGACACGCCCATTTTATCAAGTATGCATCGGATGGTGACTTGTGTGTACTTGGGAGAGCTCACAACTGTAAGTTAAAAGGATTAAAATACCATTGTTTTTGTATAACGGAATGTGATTTTAAGATTATTTTATGTGAAAAAGTGGACTTAAAAACGTTTAATATATGGTCGATTCATCACGAAAGCGCGTAGTTTAAAATTTGCTCCGAAGTGTTCGGAGATGTGCCGTGCTACTAACGTCCTACCCTCAGTTAGCATGTTGTCCCGCAAAAAACAACCGTATCCTGGCATGACTGTTCCAAATGTGCTGCTGGTTCTGATGTCTCTGTAGTAGTGAAGGTTAAAACATGACATATAAGTTAGTTTTCCACATATGTAACAGGCAGTCATTGGTCTCGGAAATTTATGTATTATTTGTTGCCGGCAAAACGCGTTGGTTTATGGTGAAATTAGGGGTAATCATTTTTGTTTGTATTTATTTAACTTGAACGTTTAACCAAAGTATTATATTTTTGCTTTGAGCCCAATGTTTGTTTGCTTGTCCATTTGCCATGCTGCAGAAACGTATTATACTTGCTGTCATCGTGCATTCTAACATGAGCAATATTTAATCGAGGGACAACTGAGGAAACCAGGGCCCTTATTCAGTGGCGGGCGACCAACGAGACCCTTTTCACCAGCCGGCGAAACTCGGCCAAGTCAGGATGGGAGTAAGTTTTGTTGCTTGCATGTCTGGGTTAAAATTTAGGCTCAGATATTTACAGTCTTCACCCTTAATGTTTAAGATCTTATTGGAGTAGTGTGTGACCTCCTTTATTACTCTATTTGTTTTTGCCAGGGACTTTGTAGTTGCTTCAGGCTTGGCCATAACGACCAAGCAAGCAAAAAAAAAAAATGGAACAACCTCAAAGATAAATATAAGGTAATATTCTTGTTCCTCTATTTAATATTATACTGAGAGCCTTTCTGACAGTTATATTGAATAAATTACTTTGCTTTAGTTTGCTAGGACAGTCAATTTTACTATATAATATTTAATTACCTATGTTCAGGAGCTAAGAGATCCACCCACTGGAAAAGGGGTAGAGGCCGGGAGTGTTACCGCTGCCACCTGGCAGTGGTACACAGATATGGATGCTGTACTGCAGGGGCAGCACTCGGTCAATCCACCACTGCCACTACAGGTGGGGTGGTGAGCACCTCAGCCTCCCCAGCGACAGAAGGAGAAGTTAGGGCCAGGCCAGGAAGAAAGAGGAAGAGCGAAGATGAGCTGCTTCTCTTTCTAAAAGAACAAGCGACAAGGGAAGAAGAGAGGGAAAGAGAGGCGCTGGCAAGAGAGGAGGAGAGAGGGAGGGCAGCAACGGCGTGAGCTGAACGTTATTTGTCTCTGTTTGAGAAGCTAGTGAATAAATTTTTATTAAATATTGTTATTTTGAAATTGTTAATTGAATTATGGTTTTCTTGTAATATTCAATCCAGTGAATGGAAGTGATACACAATAATTAACAGTGCAGTGCAGTTTAATTTTAATTACCCAGAAAAAGAACATTGCAATAAATGAACATCCAAAATATTTACAATTATATACAGTCATGCAGCCAGAACATTCAACAAATTCAACACACACACACACCTATGTAATATATACATATATACAGCATATTTGAGAATATGTACATTCTGCTTATATTTGTCATACATACATGACATACTGTATGTCCTACATTCATGACTACATCTACTAGATGTAGTCATGTTCAGCAATACATGCAGGTAGGACTTCTGGAGCAGAGAGCTGGGCAGCGATCCCTCTTCGGACTCCGTTCCCTGACAGGTCCCTCTCATTGATGTCAGTGTTGCCTTCCTGATCGTCTGGGCCTTCCTCCTCTTCTTCCTCCTCCTCCTCCAGGATGTCACTTGCTGCCATGCAGATGTTCTGAAGCATGCAGCAGGCACCAACCACCTTTGGGGCAAATTGAGGCCGGATCTCAAGAGCCCTCAGGAAAATTGAGCGCCAGCATGTTTTTAGGACCCCAAAGGTACGCTCGATTACATTTCGTGCCCGTGCATGATGCCTGTTGTATCTTGCTTCAACTGGGCCTGTTAATTTGAATCCATATAGATAATGTATTGCTGTATTTCAAAGTCACTAAAGTAACAACAATGTGTGTGTGTGTGTGTGTGTGTGTGTGTGTGTGTGTGTGTGTGTGTGTGTGTGTGTGTGTGTGTGAGTGTGAGTGTGAGACAGAGGGTGTGCTCTTACTTGCTACAGGCTGGCGATATGGTGTCATAACTGCAACAGGACGCTGCAGGCACGGGTATCCTCCATCTCCCAACAGGAAGTATCCAGCTGGTGGATACAGGGCCTGCTGATACATCGGGGACCTTCGGAGGACAAGTGCATCATGTACGGATCCTGGTTGGCCAACATAACTGTCAATAAATCTTCCTTTGGCATCACAAATGCCCTGAAGGATGATGGAGGGGAAAAGCTTTCTGTTAAAGTAACATACCTTCTGTGGTTCTGCAGGAGGAAGGATCCGTATATGGCACCCATCAATGGCACCAGCGGCAGACCCAAAGGCATCGTGGCCAGCAAATCCAGCCCCTATCTCCACCATCTCTTCTCCTCTGGGGAAATGAATGATTATGTGGAGGATAGTCATCATATTGTCAATGATGGTGTGAACTATCCTGCACATGGTGGCTCGTGGGATGGCAAATATGTCTGCCGTTGCCCTGTAGGAGGTTCCACATGCAAGCCAGTACAGTGTGACCAGCACCTCCACTTCATGGCTCCATCCATGGGCTTTTTCCCGAGGCAGTATTTGGAGCAGCATGGTGATACTGTTTCTCGATAGCCTGAAGGCTGGTCTCAGCTCCCCTCCAGAAAAGAATGTTGTCAGGATAGGCACATTATTATTAATTTGTGCATACCTCTGCAAGGGGCCATGGTCCTGTTTGTATAAAAAAAACATTTATTTTTTCTTGTTATTGAGAGAATTTAGGTTTTTACAATTGTTTTTCAGGAATTTGCATTTTTAGTATATATTTAACTCCTTTAGCCGGAGAAAATTGTGTAATTTTTCATTAATTATTAACATATAATAAATCTGGACAATGGAAATTTGTTTCAACCTTTACTCAAAGTTAAGACCCTAATGTTCATAAAAATACATATAAAGTGTACTTTAGTGATAAAAGTTACCTTTAAACATGATCTTTAATGTGTGTGTGGTGAAATATAAGTTATTTTTAATCGCCGATACGCGCTATTAATTCATCAATATCTTGATCTGGCGAGGGATAAGGCGGCCATGTTTGTAGGCGTTTGAAAGAGGAGATTCTTCTGAATCCAATGACACCTCACATTCCATGAACTACATTTCCCTCTGGACAGGAAATGCATGCGTAAAAGGTGAAAGTTTGGCATCTTTGCGGACGTCGGGCGCATGCACATACTGGCCTGGGGCACACACGCTACCTGGGGCACACACGCTACGGCAGAGACATCTGTGTGCTGGTTATAGTTATATTTCCCGACTTTACTCGTAGTTTTAAGTCATTTTAGAGAGTTTTAGTGAGTAACAGTGAGTGACAGTGTATTTTCCCGACTGTTACTGGTAAGCTTTGTGAAGTGTTAGCTGTTAGCCGCGTGCTAGCGTGTAAACACAGAGACACTACAGAGAAGCATCTGACTGAGTTCTGACTGTGGATATGAACTCAAAACAGGATGAACATCTACCCAGTAAGTTGTTGTATCTTACTGATATCTTTTTTTTTTTTTTTTACAAACTAATAGTAATAATAATAACAATAATACTACATTTTATACTATACACATGCAAACACTGTTGACTATAGTAGTATTTTTTCAGTCTCATTTCTCATTGTATTGTTATTTTTACACATAAGTAGATAAGTTTATAATTAATCAATGATTGTTTGAGTATTTATTCACTTTCTCTGTCAAAAATAAATAACATTCTATCATTTCATGAGAAGGAAAAAGTCTCAAATCATGATTGTCTTCATTTTTCCTAGGTAGGAGGATGACAGCCTTATTTGACACAAATAAAACTGCTTTTTGCAGAAACACATGGACCAGTTCAGTCTGCTGCCAGCCCCCCCAACCTAATGATAAACCAGCCCCCACCTGATGATAACACATGGACATTTTTGGACTTTATTGCAATTGTTTGTGTTTTGAATGTTTGTATTAGTTATTTTGTTTAGTAAATTTGCACTAATTTTGATATTTATATTTATTCTAATTGAATTTATCATATATTTTTGCACATTTGTTCAACTTTATATTTGATTTTTACTAAAGTGTATTATTATTATTATTGATATATTATTATATTGTTTGGAGTAAGTTGTTAATAAAACTACTCCATTTGGAGACAAAATAATCCATGTTTATTTGGTTTTATTCATTTTAGTTGTGCACAAAGGTAGAAGTTGATGAAACACAAGGTAAATTTCATTTCTAAAAGCTCCAGTAGACAGTAATAGACTTCTGTAATGGATATGAGTTGTATTTTCCAGACAGATTTTACTGGAAAATTAAAATAATGTATTTGGAACAGTTTGGCACAACAGTGTGCCAAACTGTTCCAAATGCACTGTCCGCCTGGTGTTATCTGGACTTAAACCTTTCTGGAGGCTTTGTCCTTTGCTCTAATTCTATCAACTTTTGTTCCTGTGTTGTAAAGGAGTTACTGAAGGTGATCAATAGTGTCTATATTCATGGAATCATTGTTAGCAGGGTGTTTTCTTTTGTCAAAAAAATAATAAATTCAGGCGAGACCAAAAAATTCTATTTTATCTTTTAGTTTATTCCAGTTTATTCAGTCATAGTAGTAGCTACACTATTTTAGACAATGGGAATAGATTGTGTGAAGCCTGTAGATGTCCATAGATACAAAGAACATCCATATAAACCTTAGGATTGTGGAGCAATTCTTCATTTACTTTGGGTATGTTTTTTTAGGCGTTTTTCTCTGAAAATAGGCTCAGGGTAGAAGAGGTTAATAGTAAATTGAATTCTAAATATGAATTGTCATTTTAATTTAAAATTCCTGGTAAGAATGACATTATTAAATGATTTAAATTTCCCTCGTTTGTTCATTTTGCTTGAGAGGGTTTCTACTTGCATTGCATTGTTTGATTCCATGGTTTTGCAGATTATTTGCTGAGGTCATTCACCCCACCCTCTCTTTTGCCCCTGTTTAAGAACCACTGCATTAATATAAAGTAAAAAAGTACCAAGAAGAAAATCAGTAGGCATGTGTGTGGTATGCGATTCCCTATAGGAAGTTGCAACCCCCCAGGTGTATCACAGGAAATTTTATTAAGGTTGCCAAATAAGAATGTTTGCACATTTTTGGATTTCCATACAAAGTACATACAATATTTAACATGTCTTGTTTTCCTGATGGCAAGAATAAAAAGCATCCCCTAGAAATGTGCTTTTACTACAATGGCTGCCCCTAGAAAAGGTGAAATAGTTTGTATTAGGCCAGATCACGCCCTAGTGAAGTTAGAGCTATAAAAATCAGTACACATGTTTGCCATATGATGATGAGCAAAAAACCTAATGATGGCCACGCCTGTAAACTAACAGGAAGTCTGCCATCTTGGGTTGAATTTTTTTTTTTTTTTTGAGTCGTCATTTTCGCTGTCATTGGAATTTTTCTATCTCCTCCTAGGCCGTTGTGTCAAACGAGCTCAAAATCGGTGAACACGATCTAGACAAGTGGGACTTCAAAAGTTATCCAATTTACTTGGAAAAGTTGCATCGTTTTTTTGCTACACTGTCGCAAAATTTGGGAAGATTTTGGGAAAAATTACCGCTACATAAATTGCTTCAGCTCGGACATATGAACACCAATTTGGCTGAAATTTGACACAGACGTCTATCTCCCAGGTCTACATCAATTTAGCTAAAGACATTCTGATTTTGTACTATAGCGCCCCCTAGAAATGTACTTTTATAAAAATGCTGTAGTTCGGACATACGAACACCAACTCGGCTGAAATTTGACTCAGACATCTATCTCTCGGTCCTACACTTGGTTGTCATATGATATTGTTATTTCACATTATAGCGCCCCCTACAGATTCACCAAATACACTCTTAGTAAAATGGTCGTAGTTTGGCCATACGAACACGGATTTGGCTGAAATTTGACTCGGGCGACGCGTGGGAAGGCGGTCGTCAGGGCAGGCGTTCGCGAGGGAGGGCGAAGGCCTTTGAGACTGCTTGCAGTTTTAATTAGGGACCGAGCACGCAGGGTCGAGGCCCTATGCATTTGCACACTATGTGTGCAACGCATAGGGCCGAGTCTCTATTGTATTTCGTTCATTTTTTATTATTATTTTTCTTCCGCCGGACACTTAAACTGGAATTTGACCCCCTAAACGTGCACGAAAACTCAGCTATTTCGGCATGCGTCTCAAGTCTGGTGAAAAATTTGATAAAATTAAAAAAAAATACTAGCAACCAAAAAATGCTAATAGCTCTTAAGAGGTTCACCTTAAAGACACGAGCAAAACAGCAAAAGTTGCGGCCGACATTGCTTGAGGCAAAAAATACATTTAGACGTAGCAGATTTCCATTCTGCTAGCGTGAATGGAAACGCTCAAAAAGTATCTCCTCATAGGACGTTTTTCGCAGAGACCTAAAAATGGTACCAAATTAAAGAGCAACTGGTGAATCCAAAAAGTTGTATATAACTTTTTAAAAACTCGTGTAGTTTATGCGTTCCGAGCCCTGCCATTTGCGACCTCCAACACTCAAAATTTGAGATTCTCCCAACATGTGATATATCGTGATGATCAAAATAGTGAGCAGATGTCAACTAGTGCAAAAGAATTTAAATTAGATGTACGGTTTGGGAGATATCGCAATGGATATTTGCGTTTTTTCGTAATTTTTTGGCAAAAACACTTTTTCGGCTCTACGCCTCTTTAGACTTGCAGATGACTCCCTTAACATGCACGTAATGAAATGAAATTTGGCAGGCCCGTCAGGGCCATCCCATAATCCCATAAGAAAACAACGGACGGAAAATTCCGGAAAAATCACTAAAATGGCCCAAACGAGCCTTAGGAATGTCGCAGAAAGCCCAACATCCGGGCCGACATTTCATACGCTGATACCACCCACCTATCTTGGACAGGAAGTTCACAATCTGCCTTTCAAAGTAAAAGCTTCAAAATCTAAAACCTGAACTGCTTGGCTTAGAGACATGAAACCAGCACCAAAGGTTTCCTTGCAATTGCCCGGAAAATTCATATGCTGGTACTTATGGTCTATCTCCTACAGAAAGTTCGCAATTTGGAATTGTTTGGAAATCATAAAAAATTAACTCCTCCGAAGCCTTTTGTTGCAGAGATGTAAAAATAGTACCAATGGATAAAGCTAACTGAGAAACATAAAAGTTGTAAAAATCCTTTTTGTATCTTGTAGTTTTTTTGTTTCATGCCTGGTTAGTTGTGATAGCGGAAACTTAAAAACTAAAATTAAAAGATCCACTACATATGACATATTGTGAGAATCAGTGACATGAGCAGAAGTCGCCACACTAAGAATTTTTGAAATCAAATTTACAGTTTGGGAGATATGGCAATTTTAGTTTTCTTTCCTCTCCTCCAAATTTTTCCCCAAAGTCAAGGCCGCTCTCCTAGGTGGCGGAAATGGCCACTTCCCCCTGCAACTCCTTATTTGGCACAATGCTCTGTGAAGGTGCAGCCGAGGATCAGCTTTGAGTGAAACTTTGATGAAAATGGCAAAATATGAGAAACGATAAACAGCAAGTGAATGAAACTTTCCAGAAATGTAGTCATACTACCTAGGAACAATATAAACCAGGTTTGGAAGATCCAGCTGTTTTAAATTTTAAATGAGACTCAGTAGTTTGGGGGGATGTCTGGTCTCAGCCTCCATTCACTCCCATGTTAATTTGAATCAAAGAAATTCTGTAATTCGTCTGATTTTAGTGTTTTTAAAACTGCCAAATGTCGGTCATTTTTGACCCTACAGGGGGAAAAATTACATCTACGTGTTCCTCAAAGCCTCCTGCCACTCACGATCATTTTAGTTTTCAGCTAGCATTTACGGTTCTCTCACAAATGGCAGTAGTTCTGAGGTATGATTTGGCTTGAAAGCCAGTGACAGAGGGAGAGGCTCTTTTAGCAGCGTGCGTTCGTCTAGGAGGGAAAAGGTGGGGGCCGTTACCAGGGCAACAGATCAGCTTTGATTAACAGGTGCAGACAATTAAGAGAAGCTGAACAGACTGTGGGAGGAGCTTTAACATGATTGACAGGCAAATTCTCTCATACAGACACAGGGCACATACACAAACCTATATACACACATGTACATGGAATGACCTACACACATGGCATATACACAGTGTATGGCATGTACACAGATTATATGTATGTTTATATACACAGTGTGTGTGACATATACTTTGCTCCTTTTTTCCCTCTCTCACTCTGCTTTTCTGCCCAGCAACAGCCACACACTCCAATACTGACAGCTGATTGGCCAATATGCTCCTACTCCTGTACACTGGACATACAGCGCGTGTCTGTCTAGAAGAAAAAAGGTGGGGGCCGTTACCACGGCAACGGAGCAGCTTTGATTAACAGGTGCAAACAATGAAGAGAACTATAACAGACTGGGAGGTGCTTTAACATGATTGACAGGCAAATTCTGTCATAGACACAAGAAAAACATGTGTTTTTCACACCTACACCACATATATATGTGGTGTAGGTGTGGACACGTGTCCTACACACACACACAGGCACCCAGAAGACCGGACCCCGAAGGGGACCTACACACACACATATACATAACATATATAGACCTACTGGTGCCCTATGAAGCATCTAGAGCTCTCAGGTCATCAGGAAGAGGTGTGTTCCAAAAATCTGAACCAAACCAAGTGAGGCATCATTCATCTCTCTCCATTTCTCACACACATATACATGCAGAATATCATTTTCAAAAGAAAAGAATTGGTAAAAATTCCAAACAAGTACCCGAAAAAACTTGGCCTGTCACCACCTATAGCATTTGTTTGATTGTGATTTTCTTTTTGTTTTAACCCTTTAACTCCTGAGACTAATGGTTCCAGTCAGAAAAAAAACAGCCAGTGACCAAAGAAAAAATTACAAAAATTATAAACCAACAAATTAATAACATGACCAAAACAAGATGTAAATGGAACAAAATTAATGATTAATAAAACAAAATACAAAATGTAGAAGAAAAAAAGCAACATGATTAACACCAATTTTTTTTCAAAATCATAAATAATAAATTTGGGGGGGAAATTAAAATTATGCTAATAAATAAATGGAAAAACCAACAAGAAATAATGTCTTGTAATTTGGTTCTCATAGTTTTTCCTTTCTCTAAATCAGTTGCCTTTTTATCTCCATATATCACTTCCATTAAATAAAATTAAATAAAAACAGTTTAAAAAAAAAGGTTGAATTTGTCAAAATATTTAAATGATCCATTCATAACATTTCAGTGATTAAAGGGTTAAAACAAAGTGCATTAATTTCACCTGGTGTGTTTTGTTGAACAGACATATATTAGTGTGTCCTTATGCTCAGCTGATCTAACAGTGTGGTGTGTTTGTGTGGGTTCAGTGAACAGACTGGTCCATATCCTTCCATTTGTCACATATGTAGATTCACTGGAGGCTGTAGAGGACGTTCTTCACTACCTGATGAACTGATGTCTGACACATGACATGATGCTCACACACTCAACCTTTGGAACAACTTTGGAATATTATGTTAAAGTACTTGCTTTGACCTAAAACTTTAGTTATTATTTAATAGCTCATATCTATTACACTTATATGTAAACATATATTTTTCTGTCTTACTAGACCAGATCCACATATATGAACCTCTCGTAGTTAAACAATATTGTGTAGGACAGTAAACAAGGATCTTTGTTTACAATGTAAACGACAGTAACCACCTCAAAATGCCACAAACACCACTTCATAGAGTTAATAAGGATTTATTAAAGATAAATTAAGTCATATTTATCATATTTCCCATATACATAGTTCTATTCATTCCTAAAGAAAAACTTCAAAATGACAAAACACCTTTCCTAATTTTACATTCAATTTAACCAAAATAAAATTAACACTACATTATACTAAATAAATATCTTTACTGCACAGTAACCTGTGAAAGTGAACTGTTAATTAACTTAAACCTATATAAAGTAAACAATATTTTTTTTAAATATACCTCTCAGAATTGTCACTATAAGTGACTTTATTTCATCTCATCGAGATTTTATTTCATCATCATTGAGGCATTTAAAAAAATTTATAACAGTTCATTTTCTACAGGTTAACAATTACAATGAAAAAACACGGGACGAGATGTTAAGCAGTCCATTGTGCCAATAGATGGTGTGTGTGTGTGTGTGAGAGAGAGAAAACACAATTTATTTGATCCAAATGTTAAGGGAAAAAAGTGACAACTGTCTTAAATGAACAAAAAATGAGGCAGTGGTTTAACACTGACACACTCACAGAAAAGCCATTTGACTTATAAGGCACATAGGAGTCCTGCACTTCCAGTTAGTAAAAATGATAAGTAATAAAGCCACATCCACACATACGATTATAAACTATGTATTACTAGGTAAAAGTATGTGTGTTTCTCACACAGTTTCAGGTAATGGCCACACTTGTACAGAAAATGTTGCTAATACGGTCTATTAGCTGAGCAGGCTGGGCTTTTGAGTTGTTAATTTTAAATGACACAGCCTTTTGCCTCTACTCTGGGCTTTCTAGCAGCGAATTCTAGTGTTAAATGGCTGCATTATTAACTACAATTCTGCTGGGCTGTTACAGCAAGTCAGAATGTTTACATGCTAAGCATCAGCTTCTACACGCTAAGCATTAGCTTCTACATGCTAAGCATTAGCTTCTACATGCTAAGCATTAGCTTCTACATGCTAAGCATTAGCTTCTACATGCTAAGCATTAGCTTCTAAACAGCACTGTGATGAGAACAAAGCAGAAACATGGAAATCAGTTCACACTGGACTCACTTGTGAGTACATGGAACACACACTTTACAGCGGTTTAATGAGGAACATGTGTTTCTGTAGCAATAGTAATTAATTACAAGAAGTGTAGCACACATTCATGACAATATAAACAAGAAACTCACCGATAAACGAGAGGCAGAGGCTGGAAAACTGATGTCTACACGCACAAGGATTTTTTTTCTGTTAGAAACATTGTTTTGCTGGGAGAAAGTGAGTAGTTTTTCCTCTATTAGCTGGTCTGCTACCGAGCACGGTAAGTCCCGTGAGTGAAGGCGGGACATGTGATTTGAACCGGAAGCAGAATAGTGGCACAGGAAGTGTGACCCGGGTCAAAGAAAACTAACACGGCACACCAAAATCGCTTCTATTAATCCATCTGTTACATATTCAAATGACAAATGTACATTTAAACCCCATACTTTAACATATAAAAGAAAATGTAGTGAGAAAGGAAGAAAGAAAGAATTGAAATAAATAATAAATTAATGTAGAAAGAAATGTATACCTAAAAATACTTGATAATGCAATGATAATTACAAATAAATTATTGATTTATGTTTTATATAATACTCATCTCCTCGATTGTGCATGCTTTTCAAATATATATATATATATATATATATATATATATATATATATATATATATATATATATATATATATATATATATATATATATATATGCTTAAGGAGTGCTGCCTGGACTCAACAGAAGTAATAATAGTAAGCGGTGCTCTATTGGATGGGAAAATAAATCAAACAGATCATCAGAGAGAATTGGGGAATCATTCAGAGTGATGAAACATTAAGACCCTTCTTTCCTGACCCTCCCCTTGTTACTTTTAGAACAGGGGTGGGCAACTCCAGGCCTCGAGGGCCGGTATCCTGCAAGTTTTGGATGTTTCCCTCTTCCATCACACCTGGAAGCCATTCCATAATTATCAGGTTTCTGCAGAGCTGGATGATGAGCTGATCATTAATTGAATCAGGTGTGTTGGAAGAGGGAAATATTGAAAACCTGTAGGATTCCTGCCCTCAAGGAGCGGAGTTGTCCACCTCTGTTTTAGAAGAAGCCCTACCTTACATGATAAACTTGTCCACCAGTCACCAGACTCGACACAAACCTCTTTTTCCCAGATGCCCATTGGTTGTTTTAAATGTCATCATTGTAATCACTGTTCTAATATTCTACAAGCCCAAACTTTCCAGGATTCAGTCTCTCTAAAACCTACATTTGTTATCTATAGGTTGGAGTGTCCCAGTTGCAAAGTTTTCTACATAGGAAGAACTAAACAACGCCTACAAGACAGACTGGCGGAACACAAATATGAATTTGACACTGGTACCTTAAAATATCCTATGGCAAGACATTACATGGAACACAATAATAGTGATCGATCTTCTTTACAGGCTGTTGGCATTGACCACATCCCATTATCTCTTAGGTGGGGTGATAAACAGAGAGCACTTTTTGGATTGATTAATTCCAGGCTACTAAGTATCCAGGATTAAATGATGACCTTGATTTTACTGTTTTCCTCTGATTTTTATTGTATATTTTTAATGTAGATTATTTATTATTTATTTTAGATTTTTTTACTCTTTGGTTTTACTCTTTTACTATGTGGTTGTCCTTCTCTTCTTGTTTTTAACTTGTTTTGTTTGTTGTATTTTAGACCCTGTATTATGTAAGATTTTACTTTATGTCTTATTAACTTTTTTTAAGGATGACACCTGGTGGAGATTTTATATATTACACTGTTTTTTATACTACACTTTTTACTTGATAAACATTGCAATGTGTCAGCTTGTGATTAGCCAACACTTTTTAAAATAACTCTTCCTGTTTTGTGGCATATTCTGACTCCCTGATGAAGGCTATGATGTCAAAACGCATTGGGGTTTTTATAGGATTTTATAGGTTTTTAAAACCAAGCCATATATATATATATATATATATTTGTCACTATATATAATGACAAACAACAATATATACATAAATAGAAATACAAGGACATACATTGTTATATTCACACACTCATACACCAGTAGCTTTCTAAGGTTCTGTTAGTCCTACGAGGAGACTAAGTCCAGGTTTAGTGTCTTTGTCCAACTGCACTTCAACATGTGGACAGACAGAGCTGGGATGTGAACCCAAAACCCTTCAGTCACTGGACAACCTGCTTCACCACAGCTCGTGCACGCACCCATGTGCGCAAACACACACATACACACACACGTAACATTAAATTCAATTAATTTAGGCTGACAGCTGATTGGCTGTCAGTCTGTGAGTGGAACAGAGTGGACATACCTTTATTTCAAGACAAACATCTACAAAAACTCCTCATAAAAATAAAATTTCTTAATTTTATTTCATTTTATTTATTTTATTTTATTTATTACTTTTCTCCCTGAAATACACAGACAGAAAGACACACAGACATTTAGAAAAAAAAAACTTTTTTTAATGTTAGATCATGAGTACAATGCAGTGATTCAAACATATTCTCTCTTCATTTCTCTCACACAGATGGACACACTAAAACTTTTCGAAATTGCATGTATGATTTGGGATATATGACAATTTTAGTTTTTTTTCCTCAAAAACAAAATGTGACAAAAGGTGGCCTTGAACTCTGCACGCGCCAGCGTGCATCTCATCCAGAACGACATTTCATACGCTGATTCCACCCACCTATCAAGGACAGGAAGTTCACAATCTGCCTTTCAATGTAAAAGCCTCAAAAACCTAAAAGCTGAACCGCTTGGCGTAGAGACATGAAACCAACGGCAAATGTTTCCTTGTAACCGCCCAAAAAATTCATACGCTGGTACTTATGGTCTATGGTCAGGCGGCTGTGGCTCAGTGGTAGAGTGGGTCGCCCAATGACCGAGAGGTTGGCGGTTCGCGTCCCGGCTCTGGCTTTCCACATGTCGAAGTGTCCTTGGGCAAGACACTGAACCCTGACTTAGGCCCCCAGTAGGACTTACTGTAGACCTTAGAAACCTACTGGTGAATGAGAGGCTAATGTAAAGCGCGAAAAGTGCTATATAAATGCAGTCCATTTACCATCTCCTACAGAAAGTTCGCAATCTGGACTTGTTTGGAAATCCTAACAAATTAACTCCTCCAAAGCCTTTTGTCGCAGAGATGTAAAAATGTAAAAATAGTACCAATGGATAGAGCTAACTAAGAAACATAAAAGTTGTAAAAATCATTTTAGTATCTCTTGTAGTTTTTTTTCTCAGGCCCGGTTAGTTGCGATAGCTGAAACTTAAAAATTCAAATGAAAAGATCTGCTACATATGACATATTGTGAGAATCAGTGACATGAGCAGAAGTCGCCACATTAAGACTTTTCGAAATCAGATGGACGGTTTGGGAGATATGGAAATTTTAGTTTTCTTTTCCTCTCATCCAAATTTTTTCCAGAACTCAGAGCTGCTTCTCCTAGGTGGGGGAAATAGCCACGCCCCCTTCACTTCCTTATATGGCACAATGCTCTGTGTAGGTGCAGCAGAGGAGCTTCTTTGAGTGAAACTTTGATGAAAATGGCAAAATATGAGAAACCATAAACAGCAAGTGAATGAAACTTTCCAGAAATGTAGTCATACTACCTAGGAACAATATAAACCAGGTTTGGAAGATCCAGCTAATTTAAAATTTAAATAAGACTCAGTAGTTTGGGGGGATGTCTGGTCTCAGCCTTCATTCACTTCCATGTTAATTTGGACCAAAGACAATCTGTACTTGGCCTGATTTTAGTGTTTTTAAAACTGCCAAATCTCGGTCATTTTTGACCCTACAGGGGAAAAATTACATCTACTTGTTCCTCAAAGCCTCCTGCCACTCACGATCATTTTAGTTTTCAGCTAGCATTTACGGTTCTCTCGCAGTAGTTCGGAGGTAAGATTTGGCTTGAAAGCCAGTGACAGGGGGACAGGCTCTTAGAGCCGCGCACATCTGTCTAGGAGAAAAAAGGTGGGGGCCGTTACCATGGCAATGGAGCAGCTTTGATTAACAGGTGCAGACAATGGAGAGAAGTTGAACAGACTGTGGGAGGAGCTTTAACATGATTGACAGGCAAATTCTCTCATACAGACACAGGGCACATACACAAACCTATATATACACATGTATATGGAATGACCTACACACATGGCATATACACAGTGTATGGCATGTACACAGAGTATATGTATGTTTATATACACAATGTATGTGACATATACTTTGCTCCTTTTGTCCCTCTCTCACTCTGCTTTTCTGCCCAGCAACAGCCACACCCTCTAATACTGACAGCTGATTGGCTAATATGCTCCCACTCCTGTACACCTATACATGTGACATTACTTTGCTCCTATTTCTTTCTCTCTCTGACTTTCTGCCTAGATACAGCCACACCCTCTAATGCTGACAGCTGATTGGCTAACACTCTCCCACTGCTCTACACATACATGCAGTGCTCTGGCCACGCCCCCTTCTCTCCATATAGGGCAGAACTGCGCTGTGTCTGGCTCCAGCACAGGAGCTGCTTTGACTGAAACTTTGATGAAAATGCCATATTATGGAGTATAATTTGCTCATTTTTAGATATGAGGGTTATAACGTGTTATGGCATGGGACGAAATCCACGCGTAAAGTCGAGGTCCCGATGCAATGCTGCTTGCAGCTTTAATTATTATTACCGTAAATTCCGGACTATAAGCCGCTACTTTTTTCGCAAACTTTCAACCCTGCGGTTGAAAGTTTATTCAGTGATGCAGCCAATTTATCTAATTTTTCTAACGGTCGCCAGCGGCGCTCGAGTAGAAAAGGTAAGATTTAGACCGGTGGAATATATGCGTCGAGGAAGACTGAATGAAAAAGGAGGGGCGGAACAAACGCGGGGTGACGGGTTTAAGTGGGGACCGGTAAAGGTGAGGGACAGACAAAAAAAAGGTGAAGAGGGGGTAAAAAGTTGCTTAAAGAAAAACCAGCAGCGGTGTGTGAGAGAAGACAGAGACTCGACCAGACCCTGTGGATTTTTTTTGCACGTTGGCACGGAGGAGTTTGACCTGAACTCTCTGCCAAAGATTAAAGTTATCGCTGACTCTGCGATAGATGAGGCGAGGCGGCGACCAGCCACCTGTTTGTGGACGCGGCGGACAATAGTGGATATATATTTTTCCCTCCCTTACCTTTGGAAATATACACTTTTTTTTCCTTGGATTACTTTCAACGGGACCCGGACTCTGCAGGTCTGCATCAAACCTTAAGTATCATTTTCCCTTCATTTTGCCAGCTGTGATTTTTGGACTGTGGGCTTTAATGAAGGACATTTAGTTTCATTCGCAGGACTTGAAGTCAGGTTTGGGTTAATTTTGTGTTTGTGTTACATGTTTTAATGTGGGCACATGCGGCTTATATACAGGTGCGGCTTGTGTATGTACAAAATCGGTTTTCCTCTTAAAATGTGGTGGGTGCGGCTTATAATCAGGTGCGCTCTGTAGTCCGGAAATTACGGTATTATTTATTTTTCTTTTGTCTGCTCTTTGAGCTCTAATTTCACCACCTGAACATGCACGAAAACTCCCCAAATTTTGCACACACCTCAAAACAGTAAAGAATTGCAAGTATTTATAGGTTTCGTAAACGTCGGTCAAGAAATGTGTCTACAGCGCCACCTAGAAAAGGTGAAATAGTTTTTATTAGGCCAGATCACGCCCTAGTGAAGTTAGAGCTATGATGATGAACAAAATAGTTAATGATAACCACGCCCATAAGTCAACAGGAAGTCAGCCATCTTGGTTTGAAATTTGAACATTTTTGAGTCGAACACCAATTTGGCTGAAATTTGACACAGACGTCTATCTCCCAGGTCTACATCGATTTAGCTAAAGACATTCTGATTTTGTACTATAGTGCCCCCTAGAAATGTACTTTTATGAAAATGGCTGTAGATCGTGCATACGAACACCGATTTGGCTGAAATTTGACTCGGGCATCGCGTGGGAAGGCGGTCGTCAGGGGAGGTGGTCTCAAGGGAGGGCAAAGGCCTTTGAGACTGCTTGCAGTTTTAATTATTTATTATTATTATTATTTATTTTTCTTTCGTCTGCTCTTTGAGGTCTAATTTGACCCCCTGAACATGCACGAAAACTCCCCAATTTTGAAATTGAAATTTGAAAAATTTTGAGTCGTCGTTTTCGCTGTCATCGGAATTTTTCTATCTCCTCCTAGACCGTTGGATCAAATTAGCCCAAAATCGGTGAACACGATCTAGACAAGTGGGACTTCAAAAGTTATCCAATTTATTTGGAAAAGTTCCATCGTTTTTGTGGTACGCTGTCACAAATTTTGAAAGATTTCAGGAACAATTACCGCTACATAAATTGCTTCAGCTCGGACATACGAATACCAATTTGGCTGAAATACTACACAGACGTCTATCTCCCAGGTCTACATCCATTTAGCTAAAGACATTCTGATATTGTACTGTAGCGCCCCCTAGAAATGTACTTTTATGTAAATGGCTGTAGTTCGTACGTACAAACATCGATTTGGCTGAAAAATGACTTCGATGTCTGTCTACCCGGTCTACACCGGTTTGTAATACGAAAATTTTATTTCGCACTATAGCGCCCCCTACAGATTCAGCAAATACACCGTTAGTAAAATGGCAGTAGATCGGACATACAAACATGGATTCTGCTGAAATTTGACTCAGACGTCTATCTCTTGATCCTACACCAATTTTTCAATATAAATTGCGATTTTGCTCTATAGCACCCCCTACAGCATCGCCTTTACTAAAATGGCTGTGGCCGTGTATCTTCTTAGCGGTCCGTGTATCTTCCTAGCGTTCCGTGTATCTTCCTAGCGTTCCGTGTATCTGGCTAGCATTCCGTGTATTTGGCTAGCGTTCCGTGTGTCTGGCTGGCGTTCCGTGTATCTGGCTGGCGTTCCGTGTATCTGGCTAGCATTCCGAGTATCTGGCTAGCGTTCCGTGTATCTGGCTAGCGTTCCGTGTATCTGGCTACCGTTCCGTGTATCTGGCTAGCGTTCCGTGTTTCTGGCTAGCGTTCCGAGGTTCTGGCTAGCGTTCTGAGTTTCTGGCTAGCGTTTCGAGTTTTTTCTGTCTCAGTTTTTTATGTCTTAGTCTTTTCTGTCTTAGTCTTTTCTGTCTTGGTCTTTACCGTCGAGTTAGTCTTTTTCGTCGACTTAGTTTTTTTCATCGAGTTAGTCTTTTTCGTCGAGTTAGTTTTTTTCATCGAGTTAGTCTTTTTCGTTGAGTTAGTTTTTTTCATCGAGTTAGTCTTTTTCGTCGAGTTAGTTTTTTTCATCGAGTTAGTCTTTTTCGTCGAGTTGGGCTTTTTTTCGTCGAGTCAGTCTTTTTCGTCGAGTCAGTCTTTTTCGTCGAGTTAGTCTTTTTCGTCGAGTTAGTCTCTGGTCTGTTTTGTCGAGTTAGTCTCTGGTCTGTTTTGTCGAGTTAGTCTTTGGTCTGTTTTGTCGAGTTAGTCTTTGGTCTGTTTTGTCTAGTTAGTCTTTGGTCTGTTTTGTCTAGTTACTCTTTGTTCTGTTTTGTCTAGTTAGTCTTTGGTCTGTTTTGTCTACTTAGTCTTCTGTCCTTTTTTGTCTAGTTAGTCTTCGGCCCTTTTTTGTGTAGTTAGTCTTCGGTCCTTTTTTGTCTAGTTAGTCTTCTGTCCTTTTTTGTCTAGCTTGTTTTCTTGTCTAGCTTGCAGTCAATGTAGGGTTTCAAGTCTTCTCGGTCTAGTGGTTTTGAGTCTTCGCTGTCTGTTCCCCGTTTCTGGCTGTCCCTACCTGTTGCCCGTTGCTGGCTTCTGTCCCCTGTCCCTACCTGTTGCCCGTTTATGGCTGCCTGTTGCTTTTCTCCCCGTCGGATTTCCCCTCTCTTCCTTACCCCGGGCCTGTTTGTCGTGTCTGGCCGGTTTTCGACCCGGATCTTTTTGCCGTGTTGGCCGGGTTTCACCCTGGACCTTTTTGCCGTGTTGGCCGTGTTTCTCCCCGGACCTTTTTGCCATGTTGGCCGGGTTTCGCCCTGGACCTTTTTGCCATGTTGGCCCGGGTCTCGCCCCGGACCTTCCCAGAGGGATTCCACAATGCTCTGCCCAGAGGGTGCTCCGCTCAGGACGTTTCCACGTCGCCCTGCCCAGAGGGACTCCACACCGCTCTGCCCAGAGGGTACTCCGCCCAGGGGGTTTCCACACCGCCCTGCCCAGAGATTCCACACCGCTCTGCCCAGAGGGTACTCCGCCCAGGGGGTTTCCGCACCGCCCTGCCCAAAGGGAGTCCACACCGCTCTGCCCAGAGGGTACTCCGCCCAGGGGGTTTCCACACCGCCCTGCCCAGAGGGATTCCACACCGCTCTGCCCAGAGGCTACTCCGACCAGGGGGTTTCCATGCCGCCCTGCCTGGAGAAACACTACTTTAATTTTTTTTTAGCTCTGGACAATGGGGGGGGGGCTTTGTTTTTTTGTTTTTTAGGGGCGTCAGGAGCCGCCCCTTGAGGGGGGGTACTGTCATGACCTCTGCTCTGTTAACCTTTCCCCCAGTGCTCTCCACACTCACCTGGCCCTGCACTGCGCAGCTGCAAGCCGTTCCTCATCTGTGGCTATAAAAGCAGTGAGGCTTGCAGTTGCCAGTGCGTCCCGCATTCTACCTTGTCACCTCCATCACCCGGACAGTTTCCATCTCCTCAGTCACCATAACCCGGACATTCATCATCATGGACTCTGGCCGTTCTCTACCCAGGTTTTGGTTTGGTTTTGTCTCTGTCTTGTCTTTATGTTTCTTAGTTTGTTATTAAATTATTTCTCCCTTCAGCACTGTGCAATGGAGTCCTCATTCACCTCACCCCGATCCTGACACAAACACCGATTTGGCTGAAATTTGACTCAGACGTCGCAGTTGCCAGGGGAGGCGGTCGCGAGGGAGGGCGAAGGCCTTTGAGACTGCTTGCAGTTTTAATTTTTCTTTGCTGTTGTAACACATGCATTTCTCTGTCAGGGATCAATAAAGGCAATTCAATCAAATTTTAATAACATGCAGTTGGTGTTTGATTATATTATAAATGAAAATATTCAGATAAACTGGGATATTTGAGGCAGCTCCTGTTAAATGATACAATAGATAAAACATTTGTGGATATTTTATTGAAGTTTTGATTTGTCGTGGACTACATATGGATGTTTTTGTTGGACTATGACTGTGTTTGTTAGAATATGGTTCCTCTGTGGATATTTATGAGACATAAATGTTCACATCAGCTGTTTGACATTTGTATTTTGAACAAATGAGTGATTGTACCTGCTGTGGATATTTGATCTGCTAGTGTATTATATTTTACGATGTGCAAGAATCTGTGTTGTCAAACTACATTAGGTCATGTGACATTTGGGACAGGTTTGGGTGGTTTGATTAACATTTTTGAGCAATTACTTCCAGCCCATATGTGACCCTTGGAAGTTTAAAGGGTTAAAGGAGTTCATCTGTAGAACAACTTCAGTGAAGAACTAAAAATTTGCAAATCATTAGAAAAATTTAAACACATTTTTATAAACCACATTCTAAGTGGATTAAACAAAGAAATGTAAATATGAATCTGTAACGAGGAGTAAGTTTCCATTTTTCTGACACACTTTTTCTTCAGTTGATTGTATGAACATGCTCTGACTGAGTTAATACAAAGGGGTAGGACTAGATACGTTGTATTAACTTCATACCACACCCTTTAGACCAGGGGTTTCAAACTCATGTTTGTTCAGGGGCCACATTCAACCCAATATGATCTAAACTGGGTCAGTACAGTCAAATAATATAAATAATGGATTAAGAACTTATAAATAATGTAAACTCATGACTTGTCTCTTTTTTTGAGGAAAAACATGGAATTCATTATGAAAATGTTTTCATCTATGAACTGTAATTGAACATAAAATGAATAAATATGAACAATCTGAAAACGCTGAAGAAAAACAAGTACGACTTTAACAATTTAACAATGCACATGTATTTTATCATTTATACATGTGCAGCACAACTTACAGATCACAGTGGATCTACAAATACACACATTAAATGATTACATGACAAGCAGAATATTGATAAAATTCCACATATTTCTTTGTAAACATTTACAATAATTTTTGTTGTGAATGTAATTTTTTACACTAAAACAAAGAGAAAAATAGCTTTTTATATTATGTATAGGTTATTATGACCACCACTATAGATTGAATTGACATAGAATGAAATAAACATAATTATTAATATTTTCAGTGTCACAAATCCATACCAGGTGCCGTAATGGATCCTTTGGCGGTCCGGTGTTTGCCCCCGGGCCACATGTTTGACACTCCTGCTTTAGAACAAGGTACAATTATCTAGGATGCTAAAGAGTTGTTGCTTTGATTTCTGCCTAAACACTTTGTATGTTTTACTTTAGTTTTTTTACCTGTTTGAATAAACAATTAAATGACATGGAAAAAAATTTATTGAAATAATTTAGTTTTTATCTGATAATTTTGACTGTGAAGTAAGGTCATGTGATGTTAATAAAGACCATTGACCACTTTTTAAAAATGTGGGTCCAGAAGCGGGTCAGGTCTTCTCTTTTCAAATATATTTCTTGTGGTCTGATTTGCGGTTGGTTAGTTAAAAAAGCAGTCGGTTGCGGGTTGTTTATACATCGACCATCACTGACAGGGATATCAACTCTAGGAAAAGTATTTTTGTTGTCAGATTCAGGACATGGTGGTCTGGTTGTATGGAGTAAAGAAGGGTCAAAGTTGAACCATCGCAGTCATGTTAAAGCTGTTCCATAGCATGAAGTTAAATTAATCTCTATAGAAGATGAGGTCGAAGGTTAGAGCAAGGCAGAAGATGAAGGAAACAATGGTGATGAAGAGAAAACAGACAGAACATGGAGTCAATGCAAAGGGGAGGGAAGTAACAGATGGAGCAGAGGATTAGAGCGAATCTGGTGGGTTCACACTGATGGAAACTCCCCCAAGACAGAGGACGAAGAGGAGGAGGAGACCACAGGATTAAAGGGAATCTGGTTGGTTCACACTGATGGAAACTTCTGTAAAGACACAGGACGAAGAGGAGGACACCAGTCCTGCTGAATGACCACATCCTTCCAAGTAAAAGGAGGATGACCATCCTGGTGGAGAAGGACACCTCAACTAGTGGAGGAGGACACCTGTACTAGTGGAGGAGGACACTTATACATGTGGAGGAGGATACCCGTACTAGTGGAGGAGGACACCTGTACTAGTTGAGGAGGACACCTGTACTAGTGGAGGAGGACACTTGTACTAGTGGAGGAGGATACATGTACTAGTGGAGGAGGAAATGTGTACTACTGAAGGAGGACACTTGTAGTCGTGAAGGAGGACACTTGTACTAGTGAAGGAGGACCCTTGTTCTAGTGGAGGAGGATACCTGTACTGGTGGAGGAGGATAATTGTACTACTGAAGGAGGACACTTGTAGTAGTGGAGGAGGATACCTGTACTAGTGGAGGAGGATACCCGTACTAGTGGAGGAGGACACCTGTACTAGTGGAGGAGGAAACGTGTACTACTGAAGGAGGATACATGTACTCGTGGAGGAGGAAACGTGTACTACTGAAGGAGGACACTTTTAGTCGTGAAGGGGGACCCTTGTTCTAGTGAAGGAGGATACCTGTACTGGTGGAGGAGGATCATTTTATTACTGAAGGAGGACACTTGTACTAGTGGAGGAGGATACCCGTACTAGTGGAGGAGGATACTTGTATTAGTGGAGGAGGACACTTGTACTAGTGGAGGAGGATACTTGTACTACTGAAGGAGGACACTTGTACTAGTGGAGGAGGACACTTGTACTAGTGGAGGAGGACAGTTGTACTAGTGGAGGAGGATAGTTGTACTAGTGGAGGAGGATAGTTGTACTACTGAAGGAGGACACTTGTACTAGTGGAGGAGGACACCTGTATTAGTGGAGGACACCAGTCCCAGTACAGGAGGACATCCTGGATGATTGTCCAGATGAAGTGAGTTCTACTCAGGATGATTTAAAGAAACTATTTAAGTTAGTTAACTAGTTAAAGAGCTGGTTTGTTATAATTTCAGATGTTGGTATTTTGAACATGAGGAAAAAACAGCCGAGTTCATTAAAGTTCAGACAGTTTAATATTAATAATAAAATGACAATGAACAGGTACAATCTGAAGACAGTGGAACTAAATGATCCAATGGTTGAATGAAGGTTAGACAGGTTAAGGTTAGACAGGTTAGGGTTAGATAGGTTAGTTTTCCAGCTGTGTTCCACTTCAGTAGGATTATCCAGATGTTTGTGTCTGTGTGTGTTTTAGGTGAATCTACAGACAAAGAGTTTTAATCTCTTCCACACAGATGATCTGACCCAGAACTAATCTGACCCTGGTTAGCTCCATGGGTGGGGCTGATGATCTGACCCAGAACTAATTTGACCCTGGTTAGCTCCATGGGTGGGGCCAATGATCTGACCCAGAACTAATTTGACCCTGGTTAGCTCCATGGGTGGGGCCGATGATCTGACCCAGAACTAATTTGACCCTGGTTCACTCCATGGGTGGGGCCGATGATCTGACCCAGAACTAATTTGACCCTGGTTAGCTCCATGGGTGGGGCCGATGATCTGACCCAGAACTAATTTGACCCTGGTTCGCTCCATGGGTGGGGCCGATGATCTGACCCAGAACTAATTTGACCCTGGTTAGCTCCATGGGTGGGGCCAATGGTCTGACCCAGAACTAATCTGGTCGTGGTCGGGGAACGGGACATTTGAGGGGATGTACCAGAGGGGCAGCACCCATGAGTAAAACCATCTGTACCAGAAACAGAAGAAACACCTACGTCTGCAGGTTTAGGGTAGGGGTAACATTAGGAGGAGGGTATTGTTAACAGCACTGTGAGGCAGGGCTGACGTTAGTCATAGTCAGACTAGGCGCTTGCCTAGGGCACCATCTGTCTTGGTGGCGCCACGTCCCGCAGAATTAGAATATTAAGATACTGTATTTTCCAGACTATAAGATGAACTGAAAAGATTTTAGTTTTCTCCAAAAAACAAAGTTCACCTTATATATGGACTAATACTGGTTGTGTTTAGTGACTGGGAACTTTGACTTTTTGTCACATAATTTAGACTTTTTATCACAGATTATGGACTTTTTATCTCATAATTTTGACTTTTTATTGCATAATTTTGACTTTGTCGCTTAATTTTTACATTTTATCTCAGAATTTGGACTTCCAAAGTTTGATTTTGAAAAATTTGTGTGTTTTGTTCGGTGTTACAACTCAACGAGATTGGTAGTTACTGTGATTGTTTCACTTAATGCACCTTATATATGAAAAAAATCTAAATAAATCAACCATTCATTGACAGTTCACCTCATAGTGTTGAAAATACAGTAAATAAATCATTAAACTTAACATTGACAGTGATTATTCATAGACACTCAGTACGTACTCCATCAGATGTAGGACACTATGTTTACACATGATCATGGCCTAGTGTTGGCCTTCGGCACCATATTGGCCAGAACTGGCCCTACTGTGAGGGTTGGGTTAGCAGTAACATTGAACTCGTATTGAAACACCAGTGTCGTGTGACCCATGACGTTCAAGGGTTCACAAATCAACAATTTCGTACATCGTTGCTTCTGGTCCAATCCCCCACCCACACTACACGGTGGGATTCACGTGCTAGCACAACACTGGAAGCAAGGAGGTGCACAGACTGAGACAAGGAGGTGCTTTGCCTCTATGCTACTGTCTGGGGAAAGCCCTGTTAGGGTTAGGGTTAATGTTAAGGTTAGGGTTGAGAACAGGATTAAACTGAACCTGCCACAGTGGAAAAAACTATATTTCTATATAAAATCTGATGAAAACAAATTTTCTGTAAATAATTATTCTAACTTGACTATATGAGTCCCTAAAAGAGTTCTTAACCCTAACCCTGACTCTTAAAAACCCTGGAATAATATAAAACAAAACAATGTTTCTGGGTTAAAAACATGAACCTTTGCAAAGTAGATCATATTATGGAGATTTTAAATGAAGTTTTAAATAGTCTCTTCATATTATACCCTGTGTGTTTGTATGTAATGCAAGGCACAGAGGTATATCGTTTGTTATATTTATTAGGACTAACGTTTGACTTCTAATTTAACCAAAAAACTAAAAAAAAAAAAAAAAAAGTGCTCCGCACTGCTGTAAATAGACCAAAAATTTTAACGCTAAAATGTGCAGACTGGTCTCGAACGATGTGCCATCTATCCAGATTGACATTCTGATCTACGGATTTCATATAAAAGGGAAAATTAATCAAAAATGTCCATCCAAAATGAATTGGACCATGTTTATGTGGCTATAACTCCCAAACTATACATCACAGCGTTTTGCAGCAAATATGAAAAATTTGCCAGATTGTGTGGTCTCATAATTCCGATATGTTGTACGGATTTCGCATTATTATGGCAAATAATGGGTAGATCTAGCTCTTTTTAAAGTGAAATGACAGGAACCTGTTTGGGATGATGTCAGGGATTTCTGTCAATAGACTTCTATTGGAAAAATTCTCATGTTGTAGAACATTTATATGATATTATCTAAGCTAAAGAAAACAGTGATACAAGGTGACACCTATTGTTAAGAGCATACGATGTCTATGGATACAAACACCAATGCATTACTATTACCACTGATAGGTACTAGTACTGAGCATTTGAGCAACTAAATTACAATATAGCTTCAGTCCAGACATAGACCAGAATGACCAGTATTACCAGTATACTATAGACCAGAATGACCAGTATTACCAGTATAATATAGACCAGAATGACCAGTATTACTAGTATAACACAGACCATTTAGGGTTAGAGTTTGAAGGACTTACTTAAGGAACTGATGAAAGCCCCATACTTAATTTCTCTGACCTCTGACCTTTGTTCCACTCAAACATCCTGAATCCTTTTTTTCACACCAGGACCTCGGCAGCGTCCCCTCCCTGCTCCTGATCCATCACAGAATCTCTGCCACTCATTTCCACGGTGACCATCACACCAGCCTCAACTGTGTTCAAGTGAAAAAGGAGACGCCATGTTGGAGAAAATGTCTCGCCGTAACCGCTCGCTCCTGTCGCTGTCCTTAACCTCCCTGGCCCTGACGCTGTCGGTGTCGGCCTTCTGCACCTCGTACTGGTGCGAAGGAACGCACAAGGTGGTGAAGCCGCTGTGTCTGTCCCCAGTAAAGATGAAGAACTGTGGCATGAACAACAGCCAGCCCTATACCACAGGTTAGATACACAACAAACACACACCACAGGTTAGACACACAACTAACACACACCACAGGTTAGATACACAACAAACACACACCACAGGTTCGATACACAACAAACACACACCACAGGTTAGATACACAACAAACACACACCACAGGTTAGATACACAACAAACACACACCACAGATTAATTACACAACAAACACACACCACAGGTTAGATACACAACCAACACACACCACAGGTTAGATACACAACAAACACACACCACAGGTTAGATACACAACAAACACACACCACAGATTAATTACACAACAAACACACACCACAGGTTAGATACACAACCAACACACACCACAGGTTAGATACACAACCAACACACACCACAGGTTAGATACACAACCAACACACACCACAGGTTAGATACACAACCAACACACACCACAGGTTAGATACACAACCAACACACACCACAGGTTAGATACACAACCAACACACACCACAGGTTAGATACACAACCAACACACACCGCAGGTTAGATACACAACCAACACACACCGCAGGTTAGATACACAACTAACACACACCACAAGTTAGATACACAACAAACACACACCACAAGTTAGATACACAACCAACACACACCACAGGTTAGACACACAACCAACACACACCACAGGTTAGATACACAACTAACACACACCACAGGTTAGACACACAACCAACACACACCACAGGTTAGATACACAACTAACACACACCACAGGTTAGACACACAACCAACACACACCACAGGTTAGACACACAACCAACACACACCACAGGTTAGACACACAACCAACACACACCACAGGTTAGACACACAACTAACACACACCACAGGTTAGACACACAACTAACACACACCACAGGTTAGATACACAACTAACACACCACAGGTTAGATACACAACCAACACACAGCACAGGTTAGACACACAACTAACACACACCACAGGTTAGATACACAACAAACACACACCACAGGTTAGATACACAACAAACACACACCACAGGTTAGATACACAACCAACACACACCACAGGTTAGATACACAACCAACACACACCACAGGTTAGATACACAACAAACACACACCACAGGTTAGATACACAACAAACACACACCACAGATTAATTACACAACAAACACACACCACAGGTTAGATACACAACTAACACACACCACAAGTTAGATACACAACAAACACACACCACAGGTTAGATACACAACCAACACACACCACAGGTTAGATACACAACCAACACACACCACAGGTTAGATACACAACCAACACACACCACAGGTTAGATACACAACAAACACACACCACAGGTTAGACACACAACCAACACACACCACAGGTTAGACACACAACCAACACACACCACAGGTTAGATACACAACTAACACACACCACAGGTTAGACACACAACCAACACACACCACAGGTTAGACACACAACTAACACACACCACAGGTTAGACACACAACCAACACACACCACAGGTTAGATACACAACCAACACACACCACAGGTTAGATACACAACTAACACACACCACAGGTTAGACACACAACCAACACACACCACAGGTTAGATACACAACTAACACACACCACAGGTTAGACACACAACCAACACACACCACAGGTTAGACACACAACCAACACACACCACAGGTTAGACACACAACTAACACACACCACAGGTTAGACACACAACTAACACACACCACAGGTTAGATACACAACTAACACACCACAGGTTAGATACACAACCAACACACACCACAGGTTAGATACACAACTAACACACACCACAGGTTAGATACACAACTAACACACCACAGGTTAGATACACAACCAACACACAGCACAGGTTAGACACACAACTAACACACACCACAGGTTAGATACACAACAAACACACACCACAGGTTAGATACACAACCAACACACACCACAGGTTAGATACACAACAAACACACACCACAGATTAATTACACAACAAACACACACCACAGGTTAGATACACAACTAACACACACCACAAGTTAGATACACAACAAACACACACCACAGGTTAGACACACAACAAACACACACCACAGGTTAGATACACAACAAACACACACCACAGGTTAGATACACAACCAACACACACCACAGGTTAGATACACAACCAACACACAACACAGGTTAGATACACAACAAACACACACCACAGGTTAGATACACAACAAACACACACCACAGGTTAGATACACAACAAACACACACCACAGATTAATTACACAACAAACACACACCACAGGTTAGATACACAACCAACACACACCACAGGTTAGATACACAACCAACACACACCACAGGTTAGATACACAACCAACACACACCACAGGTTAGATACACAACCAACACACACCACAGGTTAGATACACAACTAACACACACCACAGGTTAGATACACAACCAACACACACCACAGGTTAGATACACAACCAACACACACCACAGGTTAGATACACAACCAACACACACCACAGGTTAGATACACAACCAACACACACCACAGGTTAGATACACAACAAACACACACCACAGGTTAGATACACAACCAACACACACCACAGGTTAGACACACAACCAACACACACCACAGGTTAGATACACAACCAACACACACCACAGGTTAGATACACAACCAACACACACCACAGGTTAGACACACAACCAACACACACCACAGGTTAGATACACAACTAACACACACCACAGGTTAGACACACAACCAACACACACCACAGGTTAGACACACAACCAACACACACCACAGGTTAGACACACAACTAACACACACCACAGGTTAGACACACAACTAACACACACCACAGGTTAGATACACAACTAACACACCACAGGTTAGATACACAACCAACACACACCACAGGTTAGATACACAACTAACACACACCACAGGTTAGATACACAACTAACACACCACAGGTTAGATACACAACCAACACACAGCACAGGTTAGACACACAACTAACACACACCACAGGTTAGATACACAACAAACACACACCACAGGTTAGATACACAACCAACACACACCACAGATTAATTACACAACAAACACACACCACAGGTTAGATACACAACTAACACACACCACAAGTTAGATACACAACAAACACACACCACAAGTTAGATACACAACAAACACACACCACAGGTTAGACACACAACAAACACACACCACAGGTTAGATACACAACAAACACACACCACAGGTTAGATACACAACCAACACACACCACAGGTTAGATACACAACCAACACACACCACAGGTTAGATACACAACCAACACACACCACAGGTTAGACACACAACTAACACACACTACAGGTTAGACACACAACCAACACACACCACAGGTTAGATACACAACTAACACACACCACAGGTTAGACACACAACCAACACACACCACAGGTTAGACACACAACTAACACACACCACAGGTTAGACACACAACTAACACACACCACAGGTTAGATACACAACTAACACACACCACAGGTTAGATACACAACAAACACACACCACAGGTTAGACACACAACTAACACACACCACAGGTTAGATACACAACAAACACACACCACAGGTTAGATACACAACAAACACACACCACAGGTTAGATACACAACAAACACACACCACAGGTTAGACACACAACTAACACACACCACAGGTTAGATACACAACAAACACACACCACAGGTTAGATACACAACAAACACACACCACAGGTTAGATACACAACCAACACACACCACAGGTTAGATACACAACAAACACACACCACAGGTTAGATACACAACCAACACACACCACAGGTTAGATACACAACCAACACACACCACAGGTTAGATACACAACCAACACACACCACAGGTTAGATACACAACCAACACACACCACAGGTTAGATACACAACAAACACACACCACAGGTTAGATACACAACCAACACACACCACAGGTTAGACACACAACCAACACACACCACAGGTTAGACACACAACCAACACACACCACAGGTTAGATACACAACTAACACACACCACAGGTTAGACACACAACCAACACACACCACAGGTTAGACACACAACTAACACACACCACAGGTTAGACACACAACCAACACACACCACAGGTTAGATACACAACTAACACACACCACAGGTTAGATACACAACCAACACACAGCACAGGTTAGACACACAACTAACACACACCACAGGTTAGATACACAACCAACACACAGCACAGGTTAGACACACAACTAACACACACCACAGGTTAGATACACAACCAACACACACCACAGGTTAGACACACAACCAACACACAGCACAGGTTATGTAACGAACCGGAATCGGACCCAAACGCAGACAGCTGACAAAGTAAAGTTCAAAACAGTGTTTTAATAAGCAAAGTCAAAAACAGAGTTCAAGGATAATGCTCAGGGGAAAAAAACGCAGTCCGGTCCAGAGTTCGGTAACAGTGATCCAGTGGAGGCAGGCAGACAAAGAGGTCAGAGTCCAGAAGGCGGGTGGAGTACCGGGGAAGAAGACAGGAACGTGGTTGTGACAGGGTAAGGCTCAGATCCAGAGGTCGAAGACAGGGACGTAGTCAGGCGGAAATAGGTCGAAGTAGGAGGCAGGGTGGAACAGGTCAAAAACAGAGCACAGACAAATTCACAGGAAAAACAGACAGCAGGTAACGCTGGAAGGTCTTGACGGACAAAAACGATCTGGCAAAGAGCAGTCAAAAAGGGCAGGCTTATATATAGCCACCTGATTACCTACAGGTGTGGGATCTCAGGTGGCAGTAATGAAAACTGGGATAGAGGTCAAAAGTAAAATAAAAAATAAAACACATTCATGACTTATGAAATTAATTAGTTCCAGAATTGTTTTTGTACAGTGAATTTGTCATAAATAGTCTCATTTTACATGTCAAAGGTCTGAGTGGTTCTAAGGCCCCAAACACTACCCCCTAAACCAGGGTTCTCCAATTAGATTTCACCAAGGGCTAAATTCTGACCTGGGCACCAAGCCAAGGGTCACAGCACCTGTGGGGCACACGGCGTCAGGGAGGGGGGTGCCACAACAGCCCGACTCCAGTGACCGTACAGATAACAATGTTGAATCTGCACTGCATTATAACATTATTAGTTGTGCCTGGGATTCGGAATACTGTTTTTCAGGGTCACACAAAGACAAATTTCACTCTGGAAACAAAAGTTGAGAACCAACCAGTTACTCAAAATAAATATTTGGTTATTACAGTCTTCTTGGAAAGTTGACAGATTTATAACAGCAGCTAGTTAACTCAAAATAAAATTTAAAAAAATATACTTTGCTAGTCTATGTTCTCCCTGTGTCCGTGTAGGTTTTCGCCAGGTACTCCGGTTTCGTCCCACCATCCAAACACATGCACTGATAGGTTAATTGCTTAATCTAAATTGTCCATAGGTGTGAATGTGAGAGTGATTGTTTGTCTATATATGTTCTGCCCTGAGATGAACTGGAGACTCATACAGGGTGTACCCCGCCTTCGCCCATTGTAGCTGGATTAGACCGCCAGTGACCCCCGTGACCCTAGTGAGGATGAAGCGGGTTGAGATGACAAGATGAGACTTTGCTAGTCTGCTGGAACAAATCAACAGGAATACAGCAGCCAGTTGTACATACTTAAATAATAAATACTAGTATATATACAGTATAAAAAAAATGTAAAAAAAAATGTTCCTCTCGCCCCACGTGGGCAGTGTTTCCTTCAGACTCGGGTCCTCTACCAGAGGCCTGGGAGCCTGAGGGTTCTGCGCAGGATCTTAGCTGTTCCTAGCAATGCGCTCTTTTGTACAGAGATCTCTGATGTTGTTCCTAGTATCTGCTGGAGCCATTCTCCCAGCTTGGGGGTCACTGCCCCTAGTGCTCCGATTACTACTGGTACCACTGTTGCCTTCACACTCCACATTTTCTCTAACTCCTCTTTCAGCCCTTGGTATTTCTCAAGCTTCTCATGTTCTTTCTTTCTGATGTTGCTATCACTGGGGACTGCTACATCTATCACCACCACTGTCTTCTCATGTTTATCCACCACCACTATGTCAGGCTGATTGGCCATCACCATCTTGTCAATCTGGATTTGGAAGTCCCACAGGATCTTGGCCTGTTTGTTCTCTGTCACCTTTGGGGGGTTCTCCCATCTTGACCCTTGACCTCCAGTCCATACTCTTTACAGATGTTCCTGTACAGTATGTCCTCTACCTGGTTATGCCTCTCCATGTATGTCTTGCCTGCCACCATCTTACACCTGCTGTGATGTGCTGGACTGTTTCAGGGGCTTCTCTACACAGTCTACACCTGGGGTCCTGTCTGATGTGGTAGACCCCGGCCTCTATTGCTCTGGTGTTCAGGGCTTGTTCTTGTGCAGCCATGAGTAGTGCCTCTGTGCTGTACTTTAGTCCAGCCTTTTCCAGCCACTGGTATGTCTTTTCCATATCAGCCACTTCCTCAATTTGCCGATGGTACATGCCATGCAAGGGTTTGTCCTTCCATGATAGCCCCTCTGGTTCCTCGACCTTACTGGGCTTTTGTTTCCTGAGGCATTCACTTAGCAGTTGGTCATTGGGGGCCATTTTCTTGATGTATTCCTGGAGGTTTGCCGTTTCCTTCTGGACAGTAGTTCTGACACTTACTAGTCCTCGGCCCCCTTCCTTTCGCTTAGTGTACAGCCTCAGGACTCTGGACTTGGGGTGGAACCCTCCATGCATGGTAAGGAGTTTCCTTGTCTTGATATCAGTGGCTTGTATCTCTTCCAGTGGCCAGGATATTATCCCAGCTGGGTATCTGATTACTGGCAGGGCATAGGTGTTAATGGCCTGGATCTTATTTTTGCCGTTCAGCTGACTTTTCAGGACCTGCCTTACCCTCTGTAGGTATTTGGCTGTGGCTGACTTCCGAGCTGCCTCCTCATGATTACTTTATATATATATATATATATATATATATATATATATATATATATATATATATATATATATATATATATATATTTGTTAAGGGTTGGTTTGACTTCAGTGGTTTTTCATTTATTTTCACCCAAGTCCAAAACCAGCAGTGATGATGAGTGGACAGTTTTTACAGTGCAAAAATACCAAAAAACTCACGAAAAATAATAGTTACAAGAGATCTCAAAACACAATAAAATAAAGTTGGTCTCTTTTACCATTCAGCACTAAAAAAACAGATTTCAGCCACACTCTTACTTCAACTTCAAATCACTCTAAATGTACAGAATTTATCTCCAACTACACCTCCCCACACTACTGAGAAATGCTCCCCTTTATATATCCCTAAACTCCACCCATGGACATACCAATTACCACATTATTTAATTAACACACAATCTACAATATTGACATGGAACAAACTGAAATCATATTAACTCATATAAACAATGGCACCAATTATCCTCCATACGTGAACACAAACTGAAGAAAAACCCAAAACAATGAATGAATGTGTGTGTCCTGTAGTCCACTGGTCCCCAACCTTTTTATTACCGCAAACTGGTCAAGGTTTGACAATTTTACGTTGTCGTCAACAGTTACGTAGATTGTTTATATTATACAGAGCGGGTCTGGTCTGTGGGAATCACCTGTCAGATAAATCCATATTTCCAGTCCAACTCCAGGTATTGTCTGTTAAAATTTTCCTTTTCTTGGCAGTTGGAGGCTCTTCTTCTGTCTCTTCAGTCGCCTTTTCCTCTTCAAAAGGAAACTTTCCAAAGAAAGTTTTTTTACTTATTCTGCTAACATGTGGGTTACATTTTTGACATTCAAGTGACAGAGATGTAACCGAGAGAATCCGGTCATTTTTCAAAATAAAAGATTGTTCAGACTCGGATAATAAATACAAGAGAAATAATTAATGAATTAACCCTTGTATTCTGTTAGGGTCCTCAGTGACCCGTTTTGAAGTTTAAGTGTGTAAAAAGTACCATTTTCTTTCTTGTCCAAGAATTAGGCTACATCTAATCCTCAGACATGACTTTTTACATGCAGCAAAAAAAAATTTCACCATTTTAGTCAATTCTAAAGGTCTCAAAATAAAAAAGTTACACTTGTGGTGTTATGGGTCCTAGATGACCAGAGAATACTGTCTGTTACATGCATCACTTAAAAGTTATGAGTTGCTCTGAGGATCATTTATGGCCCAGTATGTCAAGTCATGGCCCTTACCACTCACTCACACACACACACAGACACACATGCAGGCAGACACACACACACGTGCACACATGCAGGCAGACACACACACACGTGCACACATGCAGGCAGACACACACACACGCACACACACATGCAGGCAGACACACACGCACGCAGACACACATGCAGGCAGACACACACGCACGCAGACACACACACACACGCACACATGCAGGCAGACACACACACACGCAGACACACATGCAGGCAGACACACACACACGCATGCAGGCAGACACACACACATGCAGGCACACACACACACATGCACACATGCAGGCAGACACACACACACGCAGACACACATGCAGGCAGACACACACGCACACATGCAGGCAGACACAGACACACACACAGGCAGACACAGACACACACGCAGACACACATGCAGGCAGACACACACACACACACACACGCAGACACACATGCAGGCAGACACACACACACACGCAGACACACACACACGCAGACACACATGCAGGCAGACACACACACACACACACGCAGGCAGACACACACACACACACACATGCACACATGCAGGCAGACACACACACACACGCAGGCAGACACACACGCACAGACACACACAGTTCAAACTATAGTTCACAGAAAACACATAATTTTCAGTGTTTAGTGTTTGGTTCATGCTCAATTACACATCTGCACCATGTTATGTTGAAGAAGGTGTGCACACACACACACACTGGCACACGCAGACAGACACACAGGCATACATGCATACACAGAGACACACACATACAGACAGGCAGTCGCACACACACACACACACACACATTTGGCGGCTGTAGCTCAGTTGGTAGAGTGGGTCATCCCATTACCGAGAGGTTGGCGGTTTGTGTCCTGGCTCTGGCTGTCCACATGTCGAAGTGTCCTTGGGCAAGACACTGAACCCTGACTTAGGCCCCCAGTAGGACTGACCTTAGACCTTAGAAACCTACTGGTGTATGAGTGTGTGTGTGAGTGGGTGAATGTGAAGCTAATGTAAAGCGCTTTGAACCATGAAGGTGGAAAAGAACTATATAAGTGCAGACCATTTACACACACACACACACACAAACAGTGTTGTTAATCTTGTTTGGTTAATGGGTTGAATTAAAGTTGGTTTTATGAAAAAAATTTCCTTTTTGTTTTTATCTTACCACTTATGGATGCGGGTCCTTTTTGACCCGTAACACCATAGATGTCTATATTGTTAATTATTTAAAAAAAAAAAAAAAAATATATATATATATATATATATATATATATATATATATATATATATATATATATATATAAAAAATAAAATATATATATATATATATATATCTTGCAATCTCGGGCAATTGCCCTGTCAACCAGTAGCTGGTGTTTGGCTCCCCTGGTGTTGTTGCCTATTCCTTTCTGTGCTCTGCTCATGTATTGCTCCATGTGCCTACTCATCTTAGTCGCTATGATGCCTGATAGAAGCTTCCATGTGGTGCTGAGGCAGGTTATAGGTCGGTAGTTAGATGGTATTGTTCCCTTCTGGGGGTCCTTCATTATGAGGACTGTCCGGCCCTGGGTTAGCCACTCTGGGTGGTTACCCGATATCAGCAGCTGGTTCATCTGTGCTGCTAGGCGTTCATGGAGTGCTGTCAGTTTCTTAAGCCAGTAGGTATGAATCATGTCGGGCCCTGGTGCTGTCCAGCTCTTCATTTTGGACACTCTGGTTTGGATGTCTGCTAGTGTGATGACTACTGGGTCTTGTTCTGGGAGTTGGCTGTGCTCTGCCTGTAAGTCTGTCAGCCATTGGGCATTGGTGTTATGTGTTGCCTCCTTCTCCCAGATACTCTTCCAGTATTGCTCAGTTTCAGCCCTAGGTGGGTCCGTTGTCACCTTGCCCCCCTGCCATTGAGAGTAGACCTTAGCTGGGTTGGTGGAGAACACCTGGTTTATTCTCCTGGCCTCTACCTCTCTTGTGTATCTCTTTAGGCGGGTAGCTAGTGCTGTGAGCCTTTGCTTAGCAGTCTCCAGTGCCTCAGATGTGGACAGTTTGTTGTATTTCTTGGGCAGTTCTTTCCTCAGATTCACACCTCTGCTTAGTTCTGTTAAAACACTGACTTCTCTCCGTGCTGCCATGATCTTTGCCTCTAGCCTTCTCCTCCATGGGGCAACCTTCTGGCTGCTCTGGCTGTTCATCTTGTAGCCAAGCATCTCAAGGATTACGGTTGCTGCTGCATACATCAGCTGATTGGTCTCAGTGATGGTAGTGGTAGGGACAGTTTGCAGTGCAGTGTTCAGGTCCTCCAGTAGAGACTGGTCTGGTACTTTGTTTTTTAGCCTTGGCAAGCAGGTAGTTGTGTTCCCCCAGGATTTCATGATTCTCTTTCTCAGGTCAGCTGCCCTTGTGTTTAGTCTTTCTGGGGCTTGGTACCCAATCTCGATATTTGGGGGTGGTGGTGAAACCACCCCCAAGCTGACCTGTCGTCCTGGCTCCCCCTTGCCGTAGCATCTTTGTACCGTGGATGAGGTACAACGTTGTACCTCATCGATCTCTAGCTGTGATAGCAACCTCTTATTGCAACCTGTGCACTGCCTGGATTGATTACAAGAAAGCCTATGACTCAATGCCACATACATGGATACTGGAATGCTTAAAACTGTATAACATCAACAGGACACTAAGAGAGTTCATCCAGAACTCAATGAGGCTGTGGAAGACAACTCTGGAGGCCAACTCAAAGCCAATTGCACAGGTGAACATCAGATGCGGCATTTACCAAGGAGATGCTCTGTCCCCCCTGCTGTTCTGCATAGGCCTAAACCCCCTCAGCCAGATCATCTCAAAGAGTGGCTTCGGATACCAGTTCCGAAGTGGAACATCCATCAACCACCTCCTCTACATGGATGACATCAAGCTGTATGCCAAGAATGAGCGTGACATTGATTCCCTTATTCACCTCACCCGGATCTACAGCAAAGACATTGGGATGTCATTCGGACTAGATAAATGTGGGCGGATGATATCTAGAAGAGGAAAGGTGATCACAACTGAAGGGGTTGACCTACCTGAAGGGAATATCACAGATGTGCAGGAAAGTTACAAATACCTAGGGATCCCACAGACAAATGGTAATCATGAGGAGGCAGCTCGGAAGTCAGCCACAGCCAAATACCTACAGAGGGTAAGACAGGTCCTGAAAAGTCAGGAACATTTTTTTTTTTTTTTTATATATATTAAAAAAATAAATAAATATATATATATATATATATATATATATATATATATATATATATATTTTTTTTTTTTTTGGTAGGTGTACTCTAATATTAGTTTACAAGACATTTACACTTAATAATTACTCATTCTATAAGAATAAGAAACAATAGGTGAATTTAAACAGTTTTTATATTAAAAACGAGTAACATATTTTAAGATACAAGCCCTGTGGAGCAATCTTTTTGCTCATAAGTTGGTGTGGGCCAGTTTGTGTCCTCTCGGTGGCTCTCGGTCCGCCTATTGGGTAACCCTGCCCTAAACCATTTAAAATGATTTCGAAAATGACCAATTTAGCATAAATATGTTTTCAGTTTTATAAACCGTATATTTCAGTTGTCAATTATTGGTCTCAGTGGGTAAATGTTTCTTCACTGTCTTACCATTTTCATACCATTGTTTTTGTTTTGTCACTTTCCACCTTTCACCACACTTGGTGGGTGTAGATCCAGGGTCAGGGTTCATGATCTTCCTGGGGTGTGCGTCGTCGAGGTGGGCGATGGCACGGCTCGTGGACATTTTTTCGGGGTGTTTTTTTTCAGGGGGTTGTTTCGGTATGTCTTGTATTGGTGCTGGTGGAGTGATGGCTCCTCCTACTTTTTTATCATCTCCTGTTTCACTTCTGTTTGTGCGGCCCCTCTTCTTTTCGTTTGCACCAGAAGTCACATTCTTTGGGCAGTGCTGAATACGTACTGTGGTGAGGTTTCGATGGAGGCACTCACAGGGACTCACGAGGCAGCAGTGGTTCTGTCCTTTACATGTGGATGGTTAGAACTCTGTGATAAATGAGGGTCAAAGGTCACCAAAAGCATCATGGGTACCTTCCTCATAGCCAATGGAATGATTCATAGAGTATGTACATGACGTATTTACATACACTAGGTAGTTACGTACAGTACGTACAGTAATGTCATCACACAACCACAACATGTTCAGGAAGATGCTCGCAGTCAATGAGGAACATTCCATGTGTGAGCCAGGGTTAGGGTTAGGTCAAAAGTACTCACCTTCTCTACTTAAAGGACTCATTCTATAGTTATTTATTAATATTAATTTAATTAAAGGAGTCATTTTATGGTTATTTATAAATATTAACTTTATTAAAGGACTCATTCTATGGTTATTTAGCAAGGGATGAGTTACTATCAGAAAAATATTCTCCAACGGGAAAGTGGGGAATGCATTATCCCGCTTATTCTACGGGTTATTACAGCTTATTACTGCTACTACTCTAACAGAGTGGATAAAATAGCCGTTACAACGTAGTGAATATATACTTTAAAAGTGGCCGAACTACCTACAGAGTAATATGGTAACGTGAATCTGAAGTGACAAAACCTGTTGCCATGGGCAGCGGGCGTTAATGGCACAGCGGGCAGTTTTAAAAAAAAATCCGCCCGCTCAAGGCTGGGAATGCAATTCAAAGTGAACGGGAACTGTCGCAACGTCCTAGAGGGCCGTAGAATAATTAATATTAACTTCATTAAAGGACTCATTCTATGGTTACTTATTAATATTGTTGTTCTTTATTGTTATTGAATTCATTGTGTGTTGGTTCCATTTCAAAAACATTCAGATTGTTTTGTTTGCAGTTGTTTTTGGAGGGTAGAAAAATTACTGGAGGTGGAAAAACAGAATTTACCACTACTTCCTCAGGCTCATTAGAACACATCCTCAGCTGTTGCCCAAAGGCCTTGAGAGATGGCAGGTACCGCTGTTGCCATGACCAGGTCCTGCGGGCGATAGCAGACACCATATGCACCGACATCAGCACAAGTAAAGGGCAACAACCGACCATGTGATCACCTTTGTCTGAGCAGGGGAGAAGCCTCAACCATCCCAGAAGATTGTTGGGGGGCTGCTTGCGACAGGAAGGGGTTGGAAGCTCTTGGTTGATCTGGGCAGGCAGTTGCGATTCCCAGACAGTATCAGGACCACAACACTCTGCCCAGACATGGTGCTGTTGTCAGATGTGGGCAGGCAGGTTATGTTCCTTGAGCTGACAGTTCCTTGGGAGAACAGGAGAGACGAAGCCCAGGAGAGGATGAAGGCAAAATACGCAGAGCTGGTGGCTGAGTGCCGAAGAAATGGTTGGGCTGCAGAGGCTTTGCAGGGAGATGCCTACACCGTGTCCTGGGACTCTTTCGGATTTGTGGACTGCATCAGAAAAGAGCCAACCAAGAACATCTTAGAAGCAGCAGAAAAGGGTTCATGGTGGCTCTGGTTCAGGAGGGGGAGGCGTGGCAGAGTGCGCTACCTGGACACAAGCTGAGGGACTGATCAACACCAGCTGGGTTGTCCAAAAGTGAGGGTGTATGACAGACCCAAAACACCCAGTGATCTCAGGAGAGTCACTGAAAATGTGTCCAGGTTGCACCACTAGGTGTATTTTAGGTGATGAGGCGTCAGAATGTGCCTCTGGCTCTGTGTGTGTTTACCATCCCAGAGTAACATCCAGCTAGGTTTGGTGATATGGCTTGTTTTGAAAACTATATTTCAATAATTTGACTTATCTTAGAATTTTGTCTTTTTATCTCATAATTTGGACTCTAAAGTTTGATTTAGCAGAATCAGTGTGTGTTTTGTTCTGTGTTAGAACTGGTTGAGAGTTATTGTGACTCTTTAGCTTCGCTTAATGCACCTTATATATGAAAAAATAAATAAAAATAGAAAAGCACTACTGTTGCGCAGACCTCCGCCAAGCGCAACAGTCCCCCTGATACTGTTTTCCACCATAAATATTAGTCCCACATGTATTTGGAAAGCATTTTTGGGTTCCTTGACCATGAAAACATACCATTAGCAACTGGAATCAAGATGATATCAGTATTAGTTCAGTAGTTAACAAAAATTGCATTTTACGTAATGGCGGTTTTCTTCTGGATCTATCTCCTCAAGTATTAAAGCTAGATCAAATCTGTTAACATACTACAGATGTGGAATTCTCTCAGCAACATGATGGTGCTTGTTAGAAATCTCTACCTCTAAAATTAAAGGCATAGTGGGCCAAAATGTAAGGGTACCCCCCGTTTTTATATAAATTGCAATAAAATCTGTCTTCTGGATCATATCCAGATCAGCATGTGTAATATGATAGAGGATCTTATTGTCCATCTCTGAGTCAAATTTCATGAGGTTGGATCAATAATTAACCGAGATATTGAGAAATAATTTTTTTTGCCCCATTTACCACCATGTTAATGAAAATTTCAAAGTGATCCAGAATTCAGGATCACAGGATCAGAAGATGAAATCAGTTCTTCCTGTTCACATTTCCAACATATACTGAAAATTTCATCCAAATCCATCCATAAGTTTTCGAGTTATCTTGAACACAGACAAACCGACAAACAAACAGACAAACAGATAAATGCCGACAAAAACATAACTTCCTTGGCAGAGGTAATAAAGCGTTCATTGCAGGGGCGGATCTATGGGTGGGGCCCAGCCTGATTGACAGCTGTGCCCACCAATCACAAGCTAGACCGATTTTTGTTGCCTCATCAAACTGAAATGCTGATCAATATCCTTAATATAGTTATTTATTTTAAATCTCAATGGAAATAAACTTTGCATATTTAATTATTTGTGTTTATTTTAAAAATTCAGTTTTTCCCACCCTGACTTCACATAGGCCCGTCTAACTAAACATAGCCTTCTAGATCCGCCACTGATTCATTCACCTTATAGTGTGAAAATACAGTCAATAGATCCTTAAACGTAACATTGATGGTGATTATTCATGGACACTCAGTACGTACTCATCAGATGTAGGACACTAAGTTTACAGAGGCTTGTTTCTAATTCCACAAAAAGGAAAGAGGGGTGTTCGCCTCGGGCACCACATTGACCAGAAGTGGCCCTGTTGACATATATGTGTTTTCAGTTTCAGAAGCATGTTTTTGTCCATCAACATTTAAAGTCTGGTTGAAACGTGTCCCAGCATCTGTTTCCTGTGTTCTGTAGAAAAGCCTTTAACACTTTACACAATCACATAATCCAGCTTTGCTGCTAATCTCAGAAGTTTGAATCAACAGCTGTATGTTCTGGGATCTCTCTAACCCTTATCTCATCCACTCATTCTTAAGCCTATTTGTTTCTTCGCTGTATTGAATTTCCACTGGACAAAACCCACAGATTACCTGCAGAGTAGTGTTTCAACGTTCAGGGGTGGGGGGGAGGGTTAGGGTGGGACACGATTTTCAAATATATAAATATTCATGACACACTCAAATATATAAGGCTAATTTCAAATGTTGAATTAGTTGTATTGTGTTCCACTTGGACAGAATGTCCTATTGACTGTCATCGTACGGTGGTGGACAGGAGCAAACTCACCACATCGACAAAACGTTGCAAACACAAGAAAGATGAACAACTAAAAACACAAACACAGAAAACAAATGCAAGAGAAAAATGTTCCAATAACACAAATGAAGCAGCGCGTACGTCTGTGTGACCGCAGCGCATGTGCCATCAGAGTGTGCATTCTCTGCAGCTGGATTAATAGTGAACAGGCTGCGCACACGCCTCCACCCCGAACATGTGGACATGTTCACTTTTAATAAAAACCTGTCATAGAGTCATGTGACTATTGTTGTTAAATCTTTTCAGAATCGTTTTTATTCGCCAGATACATTTGCATATACATGGAATTCTATTCCGGCAGGTGGTGTCACTCTCAGAATAGTATAGTAATATAAAAATATAAAATAGTATGTACAAAAAAAATAAAAATAAAATAAAAATAAAGGTAATAAATAATATTTTACAAAAAGGGTGGTGCAAAGTACACGAGGTAGTGCAATCAGTTTGACTGTAGGGCTTGAATGTATGGCCGTGTGAGACTGTGTCAGCTGTTAATTAAAGTTATGGCAGTGGGGTAAAAACTGTTTTTAAGTCTGGTGGTTTTGGTGCGCAGGGCTCTGTAGCGCCTGCCGGAGGGGAGGAGGGAGAACAGGTTGTTACCAGGGTGGGCAGAGTCTTTAATGATGTTGGCTGCCCTCTTCCTGGTTCTGGAGGAGTACAGTTCCTGGATGGAGGGCAGGGGGGCTCCTGTGATTTTTTCTGCCGTCCTGACTGTGCGCTGCAGTCTGTTTCTGTCCTGCTGTGTGGCTGCTCCGAACCACACAGTGATGGAGGAGCACAGGACAGACTCAATAACAGCTGTGTAGAACTGGACGAGCAGCTCCTGCGACAGGCCATGTCTTTTCAGCTGTCGCAGGAAGTACATCCTCTGCTGGGCCTTCTTCAGGATGCAGTGGATGTTCTTCTCCCACTTCAGGTCCTGAGAGATGGTAATTCCCAGGAACTTGAAGGTCTCGACAGGTGACACGGGGCTGTTGCAGATGGTGAGGGGGGGCAGAGGCGGGGGCTGTCTCCTGAAGTCCACCGTCATCTCCACAGTCTTGAGTGTGTTCAGCTCCAAGTTGTTCTGGCTGCACCAGAGCACCAGCCGCTCGATCTCCTGCCGATATGCAGACTCATCTCCGTTCTGGATCAGGCCGATGACTGTGGTGTCGTCTGCAAACTTCAGGAGTTTGATGGCTGGGTGCGTGGAGGTGCAGTCGTTGGTGTAGAGGGAGAAGAGCAGAGGGGACAGGACACACCCCTGGGGGGCGCCAGTGCTGATGCTCCGTGTGGCTGAGGTGACGTCTCCCAGCCTCACCTGCTGACTTCTATCTATCAAGAAGCTGGTGATCCACTGACAGATGGGCAGAGACACGTTGAGGTGGGAGAGTTTGGAGGAGAGGATTTCGGGGATGATGGTGTTGAACGCCGAGCTGAAATCCACAAACAGGATCCTCGCGTAGCAGCCCGGGCTGTCAAGGTGTTGCAGGATGTAGTGCAGTCCCAGGTTGACAGCATCGTCCACCGACCTGTTTGCCCGGTAGGCAAACTGCAGCGGGTCCAGCAGGGGTCCTGTTACGGACTTCAGGTGTCTCAACACGAGTCTTTCAAAGGACTTCATGACCACAGATGTGAGTGCCACCGGTCTGTAGTCGTTCAGTCCTGTAATACGGGATTTCTTGGGGACTGGGATGATGGTGGAGCGCTTGAAAACGGAGGGGACTTCACACAGCTCCAGTGAGCGGTTGAAAATCTTTGTGAAGACTGGGGCCAGTTGGTCAGCGCAGGTTTTGAGACAGGAGGGTGACACTGTCTGGGCCTGTTGCTTTCCTGATATTCTGTTTCTTGAAGGTCTGGCTCACCTCCTCTTCACATACTCTAAATGGGACCGGGGGGGGGGGGGTGGCAGTGCGGCTGTAGGTGTGATGGGGGCTGTCGTACTGCTGGTTTGGATGAGTGGTGGCTGGGTGAGGGGTGCAAAGTTGTCCCTCTCAAATCTACAGTAAAAGGTGTTGAGGTCGTTAGCCAGGTCTTTGTTTGCCTCGACGCGGGGGGAGGGTCTTTTGTAGTTGGTAATTTCCCGCAGGCCCCTCCACACTAAGGCAGGGTCGTTGGCTGAAAACTGGTTCTTCAGCTTCTCAGAATAGCTCCTCTTAGCTGCTCTGACTTCCCTGTTTAATGTGTTCCTGGCCTGCTGGTACAGGGCCCTGTCTCCACTCCTGTAGGCCTCTTCCTTGGCCTGTCGGAGCTGGCGCAGTCTGGCAGTGAACCATGGCTTATTGTTGTTGAAAGTACGGAATGTTTTGGTCGGTACACACATGTCCTCACAGAACCTGATATAGGACGTTACAGTATCTGTCAGGTCGTCCAGATTGTCATTAGCAGCTTCAAAGACACTCCAGTCTGTGCAGTCAAAGCAGGCCTGTAGTTCCTGCTTTGCCTCGTTGGTCCACTTACTTACGGTCTTCACCACAGGCTTGGCAGTCTTTAGCTTCTGCCTGTAAGTGGGGATGAGGTGGACCAAGCAGTGGTCAGAGTGTCCCAGAGCTGCTCGGGGAACGGAGTGATACGCTCCTGTGATGACTGTGTAGCAGTGGTCCAGTGTGTTTCTGCCTCTGGTGGGGCAGGTGATGTGCTGTTTGTATTTGGGGAGTTCCTGATTTAATCTCGCTCTGTTAAAGTCTCCCATGACAATAAAGAGCGAGTCCGGGTATTTAACTTCACAGTTGTTTAATTGTTCGGCGAGAGTCTGCAGCGCTTCACTCGCGTTGGCTTGGGGGGGGGTGTAAACACCAGCCATGATGAAAGAGGAGAACTCCCTCGGCGAATAAAACGGCTTACAGTTTATGAAAAGAGACTCCAGATTCGGGCTGCAGTGTGTAGACAGGACTGTGACAGATGTGCACCAAGCGTCATTAATGTAGAAACATATTCCACCTCCCTTTGTTTTTCCCGAGAGCTCCTTGACGCGGTCCGCGCGGTGAAGAGAGAAACCCTGCAGATGTAATCCGGCGTCGGGAACGGCTTCGCTGAGCCAGGTCTCGGTGAAGCAGAGGGCAGAGGAACGTGCAAAGTCCTTATTAGAACTGTTGAGAAGGAGTAGCTCGTCCATTTTGTTGGGCAGGGAGCGGAGGTTCGCTAGGTGGATTTTCAACATTGTGGCTGAAATCAGCTGTTTCACCCGATTCTGCCGAGAAAAAATTAAATATAGTGTTGGTTGTGGTGATTGTGATTTCAAAATTAAAAGCTTTAAACCTTTGTTGGTCATGCCATAAATATCACAATATTTTTTTTTTTTTTTTTTTGCTTTTTCCACCTCACAGGGACATAAAACTGTTTTTTTTACTTACTGACCCTAAATTGAACTAAGGTATTAAAACTCAAACATTATTCCTTCACCAATATTAGCAACATAAATTATGACTTGGTTCAAATTAGATGTATTAACTCTTTGTGTTTGTACTATTAGCGATCAGCATTAGCATTAGCAATTGGGTCAAGCATGGTTTCAAAAAATTATTACATGAATACCAAAGTACGTATTTCTGAAACATAATGAGGATTATTTATGTAAAATAGACTCTGTAAAAGTTAAAAATAAAGTAATTACCTGCAATGTTGTGTCAAAAAAAAAGATCATGGCAGAGGTGTTGTCACAGTCATGATCTTCTTCCTTGGTGGTATACTGGCATGAGCTGAATATATCATTGACAGTGCCACCCAGTGGTGTTTTTGGTCATTACATGCTTCTTACAAAAGGGGGTGACTAACCAACAAGTTTGGTTTCAAAGGACTAAAATTTAGATTAGATATTAGGGTTAAGGTTACCTCTACCAAACGGTTGAACTGACCAATAAAGGGTTAACTTGTTTCATGCAGAAGGTGAGATGAATTGTTCAGGAAGAATCAACATGTTGTCATTGTGTGTTTTATAATATTCTTGTTTATTCAGTAAATGTTTGGTTTCCTCTTTTACCCTTTCTGTTACTGTGTGTGTGTTTGGGGGTGCACATCAGTGTGTATGTGTGTGTGTGTGAATTCAAAAATATTTTAATAGTTTCCAGCGAATTTCAAATATAGTTTTGGACCAAAGGTCACATCCTTAGTCGGGGGTAGGGTTTGTTTTATCGAGGGTGAAAAGTCTTCATCAAGCTCTGGTGTTTTTGTCATTTTCTGTTTCCAGAGGCCCCCACCCCTGACCCAAAGAACCCCCCCTCCAACATGACCTTGTCTCCCCTGCAGAGGGAGGAGTTGGCTCGGATCAGGAGGAAACAGATGGCCAACGCTGTGCACTACATCTGGGAGACGGGAGAAGACAAATATATGCTGCGATACTTCCACACTGGCTTCTGGCTGTCCTGTGAGAAACACAATGAAGGTACCCTGACCCCTGACTCTAATACACATCAAACCCTGATGTTGTGAAGGACTGGATGACCTTTAACCTTTAACCTCAGTTATAACTTTTCCTTCAGGTGAAGACCAGGAAGAAAAATGTCGGAGCTTCATTGAGTTGACTCCTGGAGAAACCCAAGGTTTATACGCTTTAACCTAACCCTAACTAACCCTAAACATAACTAAAACTAACCCTAACCATAACTAAAACTAACCCTAACTAAAACTAACCCTAACCGACCCTAACTAACACTGACCATAACTGGCTGTCTGTCCACCGCTCACCTGTCTGTCTGTCCACATTTGTCCTCTGGCTGTCTGTCACCTCTCACCTGTCTGTTTATCTGTAGGTGATTTCTGGCTGTCTGTCCACATCTCACCTGTCTGCCTGTCACCTCTCACCTGTCTGTCCACAGGTGTCCTCTGGCTCTCTGTCCATCTCTCACCTGTCTGTCTGCCCACAGGTGTACTCTGGTTGTCTGTCCACCTCTCAGCTGTCTATAACTTCTCACCTGTCTGTGTGCCCGCGGGTATCCTTTGGCTGGCTGTCCACCTCTCACCTGTCTGTCTGTCCACCGGTGTCCTCTGGCTGTCTGTCAACCTCTCACCCGTCTATAATCTCTCACCTGTCTATCTGTATGTGGGTATCCTCTGGCTGTCCACCTCTCACCTGTCTATCTGTCCACAGGCGTCTTCTGGCTGTCTGCCCATCTCTCACCTATCTGTCTGTCCACAAATGTACTCTGGCTGTCTGCCCATCTCTCACCTGTCTGTCTGTCCACAAGTATAATCTGGCTGGCTGTCCATCTCTCAAATATCTGTCTGTCCACAGGTGTCTCCTTGCTGTCTGTCCACCTCTCACCTATCTGTCTGTCCACAAGTGTCCTCTGGCTGTCTCTCCACCTCTCACTTGTCTATCTGTCCACAGGTGTCCTCTGGCTGTCTGTCATCAGTGAGTTCATGTACATTGGTTTGTTGGCCATGGGTTTCCTGTTGATGTGTGTGGAGGTCATCTGTTTGTGCGCAAGGAGGGAAATGAATGCCCTCAAAATCAATGCTTTCGCCGCCATGTGCACTGTCTTATCAGGTATGAGTAAAGAGGGCTAAGCCTAACCCTATACCCGGTACCCTCACCCTGTACCCTGGCCCTGACCCTGTATGCTGGTCCTGGATGCTCGGTCTAAAGTTCACACATGTGGTGTTGTAGCTTCTTCAGTATCATGTTAATGTTAGCAGGTGATGCAGCTTCTTCAATATCATGTTAATAGCAGCAGGTGATGTAGCTTCTTCAGTTTCATGCTTACATTAGCAGGTGATGTAGCTTCTTCAGTATCATGTTAATGTTAGCAGGTGATGTAGCTTCTTCACTATCATGCTAATGTTAGCAGGTGATGCAGCTTCTTCAATATCATGTTAATAGCAGCAGGTGATGTAGCTTCTTCAGTTTCATGCTAATGTTAGCAGGTGATATAGCTTCTTCAGTATCATGCTAATGTTAGCAGGTGATGCAGCTTCTTCGGTATCATATTAATGGTAGCAGGTGATGTAGCTTCTTCAGTTTCATGCTAATGTTAGCAGGTGATGTCGCTTCTTCAGTATCATGTTAACGATAGCAGATGATGTAGCTTCTTCAGTATCATGTTAATGTTAGCAGGTGATGTAGCTTCTTCACTATCATGCTAATGTTAGCAGGTGATGCAGCTTCTTCAATATCATGTTAATAGCAGCAGGTGATGTAGCTTCTTCAGTTTCATGCTAATGTTAGCAGGTGATATAGCTTCTTCAGTATCATGCTAATGTTAGCAGGTGATGCAGCTTCTTCGGTATCATATTAATGGTAGCAGGTGATGTAGCTTCTTCAGTTTCATGCTAATGTTAGCAGGTGATGTCGCTTCTTCAGTATCATGTTAACGATAGCAGATGATGCAGCTTCTTCAGTATCATGCTAATGGTAGCAGATGATGTAGCTTCTTCAGTATCATGCTAACATTAGCATAGGCACAACATCCCCACCTGTGAATGCCAGTGGAGGGAAAACAGACAACATTTCAGGCAGAAATGTAAAGTTTCAACATCTCCCATCAGCAGTTCCTTATTTACACTCTGTGCTCTAACCCAAACCCAGGGTTTGGGTTAAGGTTAGCCTCACCCCTAACCCAGGGTTTGAATAGACTGTGGGTTGTTCTTAGGTATGATGGGCATGGTGGCACACATGATGTACACCACAGTGTTTCAGATGACGGTGAGCATCGGCCCTAAAGACTGGAGGCCCCAGACCTGGGACTATGGATGGTCCTTCGCGTAAGTTCATTCACTTCAAGTCATCCATACAGGAGTGGAAAACCCTAAATCTAAAAGAACCAGGTGCAAAGACCATAAACCTGTATGTGTGTCATGTATGTGTCTTCATAACACCTGTGTCAGATAATGCCTGTGTGGGTGTAACGTTGGTGTGGGTGTAATGCTAGTGTGGGTGTAACACCTGGTCGGTTTAGCGCCTGTGTGGGTGTGACACCTGTGTGGGTGTAACGCCTGTGTCAGTGTAACATCTGTGTCGGTGTAATGTTGGTGTGGGTGTAACTCCTATGTTGATGTAACACTGGTGTGGGTGTGACACCTGTGTGGGTGTGACACCTGTGTGGGTGTGACACCTGTGTTGGTGTAACGCCTGTGTCAGTGTAACGTTGGTGTGGGTGTAACACCTGTGTCAGTGTCACACAGGTGTGGGTTTAATGTAGGTGTAATGCCTTTATTTTTGCTGTTACCGCAGCATGGCCTGGCTGTCCTTCAGCTGCTGCATGGCCGCCGCCGTAGCGACCCTCAACTCCTACACCAAGACCGTCATCGAGATGAGGCATCGGGCCAGAGTGAGGCTGGAGGAGGCACGAACCGCCGCCCACGCCCCGTCCTATGAGGAGGTGGTCCGAGCCGGAGGTGCAGGCGTTTACTCCGTCAGCAAGCTGATTCAACTGGGCCAGCAGGGGGCGCTGTTGGACCCTCTGTGGCCCCGAGGAGTGGGGCCAGCGGTGGGGCCGCTGGCGTGCGGGGCCGGAGGGGCGCTGCTAGTGGGTGGAGGAGGGATCGGAATGGGAGCGGTGGGAGTTGGAATGGGAGGAGCTAGTGTTATGGGGGCTGTAGGCGGTGGAGCTGTAGTGGGGTCGATGGGGGAAGGGGTGGTAGTGGTGGAAGGATGTGGAGCCGAGGGATGTGAAGACTGTGAGCGAGAGATGGATGAGATGGACTACGCCCTGCAGGAGGAGCCGGAAGGTTCAGTGTGTTAGCTGTTATCTGTTAGCACAGGGACTGGGGGGGGGGGCCAACCTGCAGGGATTGGGCAACCTGTGGCTCTTTCATCCATATCTTGCACGTCTGAGTGGTTTGGGAAAATAAATCAGTGGTACAGTGGTACCTCTACTTATGAAATTAATTCATTCCACAAGGGGTTTCATGCTTTTTCATAAATAGTCTCATTTTAGATTTTATTTATTATCCATTAAGATGTACATCAAATGAAAATGTGTCTTTGGTAGCGGCATAAAAAAAAGACACACAAAATAGACAACAGCAACCATCAGCTATCACACACAACGACAGAAAACAGTCACAGGGAACACAATACTCAATAAATAAATGTTGAATAAATCTGTAATTGTAAAAGCTATAGTTCAGTTTGTTTGTCTCAAAGCAGTTAAAACATGTTATGACACTAGACTGTGACTAAAAACTGTGTGATCTTTGTTCAGAATGGTCACAACTGATGGAACAAACCATCATTTGTAGCTGTTCAGTTCTGACCAATGGGACAGTCAGTGTCTGCCCTGATGGCAGAAGTGGAGAGGGTGAGTGTGATGGACCTGGACTGGCCTCTGTGTGAGAGCCTGCGTGGAAAAATTAAATACTATCCCCTAAACCCCCAATACTACCCCCTAAACCTCCAATACTACCCCCTAAATCTCCAATACTACTCCCTAAACCTCCAATACTACCTGCTAAACCCCCAATACTACCCCCTAAACCTCCAATACTACCCCTAAACCCCCAATACTACCCCTAAACCCCCAATACTACCCCTAAACCCCCAATACTTCCCCCTAAACCCATTAAAAATTATTTAAAAAATCTACTAATTTAGTATAAATGTGTGTTTTCAGTTTTTTAAACAGTATATTTTAGATGTAATGTATTGGTGGCAGTGGGTAAATGTGTCTTCACTGACTGAACATTAAACATTAAACCATTCAAATGACCAGACATGTGGGTCATTTTCATACCATTGTTTGTTTTGTCACAAACAATTGTTTTGTCTTCAGTGCTGTTTGTTGACAGACCTTTAGTGGGTGTAAATCCAGGGTTAGGGTTTGTGATCTTCCTGCACGGGGAATGTGCGTTGTCAGGGCGGGCGATGGCACGGCTCGTGGACATGTTTTTTTGGGGTGGATTTTCTCCACAGGTTTGGGGGGTTGGTGGGGGTTTAACGGCATGTCTTCTGTTGGTGGTGGTTCAGTGATGGCTCCTCCTCCTGTTTCATTTTTGTTGATAACGCGGACGCTTCTTCTTTTCGTTGGCACCAGGAGTCACTTTCTTTGGGCTGGTGGGGGGTCGGGTGTGTGCACTGTGGTGGGGTTTAGGTCGATGCACTCGTGGGGCAGCGGTGTCCTTTTATTATTTTAGTTCTAAATTATAAGATCATTGTGATATTGAAATATTAAAATATTTTACAAAATTAATATAATTTATTGTTTTTTTTCCTTCAAAATAAGTGTCATACTCACAGAAGCCATTTTACTGTTGTCCTGCCAAAAACACTGTCTATTTATCGCTACTTTCAACCCCAGCAAGCACAAGTACGAAGAAATGTAGGAAAAGAAAAATACATGAAAACCTGGTGACGTAACCTGGACCTGAATGCTCGGAGTGTAGAAAAAGAAATAAAAACTGCAAGCAGTCTCAAAGGCCTTTGCTTTCCCTCACGACCGCCTCCCCACGCGACATCCGAGTCAAATTTGAACCAAATTGGTGGTTGTATTCCCGATCTACAGCTATTTTAGTAAGGGCAAATTTGTAGTGGGCGCTATTAGACCTAAATCAAAATTTCTATTGATAATCTGGTGTAGGACCGAGAGATAGACGTCTGAGTCAAATTTCATTTTGTATGTCCGATCTACTGCCATTTTACTAACGGTGTATTTGGCAAATCTGTAGGGGCACTTTAGTGCGAAATAACAATTTCGTAGGACAAACAGGTGTAGACTGGTTAGACAGACATCAGAGTCATTGTTCAGCCAAATTGGTGTTCGTATGTCGGAACTACAGCCATTGAGGTAAAAGTACATTTCTAGGGGGCGCTATAGTACAAAAACAGAAGAAGCAGTCTCAAAAGCCTGCCTCCCCTAACGACCGCTTCCCCAGGTGACGTCTGAGTCAAATTTCAGCCAAATCGGTGGTCGCGTCCCGATCTACAGTCATTTTAGTAATGGCGATTTTGTAGGGGGCGCTATCGAGCAAAATCACAATTCCTATTGATAAACCAGTATAGGAATGAGAGATAGACGTCTGAGTCAAATTTCAGCCAAATCCATGTTTGTATGTCTGATCTACTGCCATTTTACTAACGGTGTATTTGGCGAATCTGTAGGGGGCGCTATAGTGCGAAATAACAATTTCGTATAACAAACAGGTGTAGACCGGGGAGACGGACGGAGACGGAATCATTTTTCAGCCAAATCAGTGTTTGTATGTCCGAACTACAGCGATTTTAATAAAAGTAAATTTCTAGGGGGCGCTATAGTACAAAATCAGAATGTCTTTAGCTAAATGGATGTAGACCTCGACAGAGACGTCTGTGTCAAATTTCAGCCAAATCAGTGTTCGTATGTCCGAGCTGAAGCAGTTTATGTAGTGGTAATTTTTCCTGAAATCTTCGCAAATCTAGCATAAAAACGATGCAACTTTTCCAACTAAATTGGATAACTTTTGAAGTCCCACTTGTCTATATCGTGTTCACCGATTTTGAGCTCATTTGGTCCAACGGCCAAATGAACGCTTCAAGGTGGCGCTGTAAACACATTTCTAAACTGACTTTTACGAAACCTATAAATACTTGCAATTTTTCACACTTCTGAGGTGTGTGCAAAAATTGGAGAGTTTTCATCCATGTTCAGGGGGTGTCAAAGAGCAGACGAAAGAAAAAATAAATAATAATAATAATAATAAGAAGAAGAAGAAGAAGAAGAAAGAAAGAAAAATTCAGAAACCAAGCAAGAACAATATAGCGTTTTTCTGACCCCCCCGAACTCGCCCCCAAATGAAATCTTTTGACTTTCCCCATGTCCCGAGGGGGTCCGAGATCACATTTGACACTCACTCATGTCAGTGATCCTGAGTGGGCGTGGCCCATAGACTCCCATTCATTCTGAGCAGGAGCAAGTATGCGGTGTGTGCGTGTGACGAGCACATGCTCGGACACGGCTCGCTACCGTGAATGTAATGTGTGAGTGGTGCAAGTCGTCCCTGGTGACCGCGCCGCTAGTAGAATTTCGTCACGTGGACTCAATAGGCCTTGCACCGACATTGTCCGCGGCGAAGGCCTAATTACACATGTTGGGTGAAAAGTGACAAAATCATAAAAAGGGACTTTTTGACATTTTTGGCATAATTTGCTTTGGAAAATGGTTTTACATGTGTAGACTACTGGAAGGAAGTTGGAAGGTGAAAAGTGATAAAATAGACTTCTCTTGTGACCTGAGGACCTTTTGACATGTTTGCATTAATTTGGTTTGAAAAATGGTTTTACAAGTGTAGACTGACGGAAGTTGCAATGTGGTTTTTGAATAATATTTAAACTGCCAGTTAACGTTTTAAATAAGAAATACACACGTGAAATGAAAAGTGACAAAATAGACTTCTCTTGACCTGAGGACCTTTTGACATGTTTGCATTAATTTGGTTTGGAAAATGGTTTTACAAGTGTAGACTACTGAAGGAAGTTGCAATTGTTGCATCACACCAACCAATTGTTTTTCCAACCAAATACGTTAAAATGTATGGACATTGTTGATTTAAAAAGGGCTCAGATAATTTACAAAGACTCATCATTTTCCTGTGAATCTACAGAAACTGTTCAAAGAAAGATCATATGATTACAGACTGAAACTAAACTTTCAACAACCTAAAGTGCCAACGACATTAAAGAATATGTGCGTTTCAGTTAAAGGAGTGAAATTATGGAATTTACTTTCAGATGACATTAAAAATAGCAGCAATAATTTTAATTTAAAAAAAAGTTTAAGAAAACTAAACTTGATGGATACAGTCAGTTATTGGATTCTTAATAGCAGGCAGGGGTGTCAAACTCATTTCAGTTCAAGGGCCAAATTAAGCCAAATTTGATCTGCAGAGGGCCAAACCAGTCTAATAATAACATAATATAAAATTTCCAAACTTTGCTGTATGTTTTTGAGTAAAAAAAGCAAAGTTATGTAATGAAAATGTTCAAATTCTTTAATACAATGTAAATAATCTTAAATATCATGTCTGAGGTTATCATTTAGACATGTAAATCACAATCTACATGTGTAAGATGTACATCTTTACAGATCACATTGGGATCAACAAAACATTTAATAACAGGTCAAACATGGTAAAGTTGACCTTCAGACATTTAAAAAATGTTCCTATTTGTTCAGGTTACTATTTTTTTAATGAATTTTCAATTTGTTCATATTTCTTCAAATACAGTTCTTAGATGTAAACTTTTTTTCACTGAATAACAAGGAGAAAAGCTTGGCGTCAACATTATTTATAGCTTTTTATTCTGCTATATTTATATTAATTCACTGATCTGGCCCATTTTCTATCATTTGGCTGAATGTGGCCCCTGAACTAAACTAAGTTTGACATCTTTTAAATGGATTCCTTTTCCAACATGTATGTTCAGCCTTTCAAATTGATGCTTACTTACATATTGTTTTTAACTTTTTTAACAACAGATTCTACAGCTAAAATTACAAAATGCCATATATGACTTGAGCTATTACAGGACTTGAGTTGCCTAAGAAAAAAAGTCTAAATGCTTCGTACTTACTTGCACACTTGCACATGTGTGACTCGGCCCCATCTCTGCAAAGTTCAGTGTTCCACGTTCTCAACAAAAGGTGTCCTACAGCACTGATTCAGGATGGCTGGGTAAGCTCAACACAAGAACAAAAAAGGATATATATATATATATATATATATATATATATATATATATATATATATATATATATATATATACACACACACATTTTTAAAATAAACAACAAACACATACGCACACACCTTGACCTAATACACAAATCAGTAAAGTTAAATAAACTAAATACAGCAGTAGATTAAACAAGCACTGTAAAATAAATAACCAAAGATAATCATAATTACACATGACAACAACAGTTTAATTGCTATAATTCATAACAGTAGTATTAAATTCATGTACAATGTATATTGACATTCATTTACATATATTCTACTAATGTGCACTTTTTTCCTCCAAATCACTATTTTTACTAATTAATTTTCAAAAACAGTAAGCCTAATAGGGTCTATTAGCTGAGCAGGCTGGGCTTTTGAGTTGTTAATTTTAAATGACACAGCCTTTTGCCTCTACTCTGGGCTTTCTAGCAGGGGTGAAAAAACTAAATCAGTGCATTCTAGTGTTAAATGGCTGCATGATTAACTACAATTCTGCTGGGCTGTTACAGCAGGTCAGAATGTTTACATGCTAAGCATTAGCTTCTACACGCTAAGCATTAGCTTCTACATGCTAAGTATCAGCTTCTACACGCTAAGCATTAGCTTCTAAACAGCACTGTGATGAGAACAAAGCAGAAACATGGAAATCAGTTCACACTGGACTCACTTGTGAGTACATGGAACACACACTTTACAGCGGTTTAATGAGGAACATGTGTTTCTGTAGCAATAGTAATTAATTACAAGAAGTGTAGCACACATTCATGACAATATAAACAAGAAACTCACCGATAAACGAGAGGCAGAGGCTGGAAAACTGATGTCTACACGCACAAGGATTTTTTTCTGTTTGAAACATTGTTTTACTGTGAGAACGTGAGTAGTTTTTACTCTATTAGGTGGTCTGCTACCGAGCACGGTAAGTCCCGTGAGTGAAGGCGGGACATGTGATTTGAACCGGAAGCAGAATATATATATATATATATATATATATATATATATATATATATATATATATATATATATATATATATATATATATATATATATATATATATATATATATATATATATATATATATATATATATATATATTAGTGAAAAACAACAATATATACATAAATAGAAATACAAGGACATACATTGTTATATTCACACACTCATACACCAGTAGCTTTCTAAGGTTCTGTTTGTCCTACGAGGAGACTAAGTCCAGGTTTAGTGTCTTTGTCCAACTGCACTTCAACATGTGGACAGACAGAGCTGGGATGTGAACCCAAAACCCTTCAGTCACTGGACAACCTGCTTCACCACAGCTCGTGCACGCACCCATGTGCGCAAACACACACATACACACACACGTAACATTAAATTCAATTAATTTAGGCTGACAGCTGATTGGCTGTCAGTCTGTGAGTGGAACAGAGTGGACATACCTTTATTTCAAGACAATCATCTACAAAAACTCCTCATAAAAATAAAATTTCTTACTTTTATTTCATTTTATTTATTTTATTTTATTTATTACTTTTCTCCCTGAAATACACAGACAGAAAGACACACAGACATTTAGAAAATAAAAACTTTTTTTAATGTTAGATCATGAGTACAATGAAGTGATTCAAACATATTCTCTCTTCATTTCTCTCACACAGATGGACACACTAAAACTTTTCGAAATTGCATGTATGATTTGGGAGATATGACAATTTTAGTTTTTTTTCCTCTCAGTGACAAAATGTCTCCCTGAACTCTGTTAGACAATGTAGCACGGAGATGAGGCCACGCCCCCTTCCTGCCCATATTTGGCACAACTCTGTGTGAATGGCTCCAGCACAGGAGCTGCTTTGACTGAAACTTTGATGAAAATGCCATATTATGGAGTATAATTTGCTCATTTTTAGATATGAGGGTTATAACGTGTTATGGCATGGGACGAAATCCACGCGTAAAGTCGAGGTCCCGATCCAATGCTGCTTGCAGCTTTAATTAGGGACCGAGCACGCAGGGTCGAGGCCCTATCGTTATTCGTTCATTTTGAATTTGACCCCCTAAACATGCACAAAAACTCAGCTATCTCGGCACTCACCTCAAGCCTGGTAAAAAATTTTATAAAATGAAAAAAAATTATCCCGACACCCCATAATTTTCGAATTAGCAACCAAAAAAGAGAAAAAATTGGAACGTTAATAACTTTTCAGAAGTTCGCCTTAAAGATACGAAAAAAACAGCAAAAGTTGCGGCCGACAGTGCTTTAGGCAAAAAATACATTTAGACCAAAGTTTGTGATCTGCTAGCGTGAATGGAAAAGCTCAAAAATTATCTCCTCAGAGACCTAAAAATGGTACCAAATTAAAGAGGAACTGGTGAATCCAAAAAGTTGTCTATAACTTTTTAAAAACTCATGTAGTTTTTGCGTTCCGAGCCCTGCCGTTTGCGACGACCGACACTCAAAATTAAAATTTGAGTTTCTCCCAACATGTGATATATCGTGACGATCAGGACACTGAGCCCGCATTTACTAACACAAAACATTTTAAATTTGATGTACGGTTTGGGAGATATCACAATGGATATTTGCGTTTTTTCGACATATTTGGGCAAAAACGCTTTTCCTGCTCTACGCAGGAAAACTAATAGTTTTAATCTTACTTTCTTTTTTGATATAATGTACTCATTAAGAAAAAAATGTTAAGTGTTCAATATTTGCAGTTTCCTTGAATACTTTTTGTCTTATTTGTTCCCAAAACTTTCAATAATTGTATTTTTTCCTGATCGTCCCTTTGTTAATGATTATAAATGACATTTTAAAGTACTTGCTTAGGCCTAAAATCTGTTATTATTTAATAGCCCATATCTATTATACTTATAATTCTCGAGATATTATATAATTATATTTAAACAGCTATAGAATTAGCAGTATTACTGCTCAGTACACTCTCTCTCTTACTAGACCAGACCCACCTTATAAACCTTCATTGTACTTAAATAACATTATGTTGGACAGTAAATAAGGGTCTTTGATTACTACATAAACTACAGTAACCATATCAAAATGCCACAAACACCACTTCATAGAGTTAATAAGGATTTATCTAAAATAAATAGTCATATCTATCATATTCCCCATATACATAGTTCTATTCCTTAAAAAAACGTTTAAATGACAAAACATCTTTACTAAGTTTACATTTAATTTAAACAATATAAAGTTAAAATGACATTTAACATTATACTAAATAATAAATATCTTTACTGCATAGTACATTAGTAAAAGTTATAAAAAATTCCAACCTTCATATACATCTGATGAGTTAATAGAGTTAATTTAAATTAACTGCTGTAAAATACAGACAAATATAAACACTTTCCTCTAAACAAATGACACACATCACTTTTCAGTTAATGAGGATTTATTAGTAATTAACTTCTCTGTGGTCAAAACTTCATGATGTAGATGCTCCGTTTGATCCAGGAACAAACCTCAGAGAGAAAAACACAGTTAGTTGTGAACATGGAAGAAGAACAAGTTTATATCATGTGTTGTTTTGTTGTGTTCAGCACCTCTGGTTCACACACACTGAGTAGTGTGTGACCTTTAGGTGACCTTTATTCTGAGTTCATCAACAGTACATCCATTGAGTTCATCCAGTGAACTGTTAATGAACCTTAACCTGAGAAGAAAAACATTAATACAAGCAAACAATACATACAAACTTTTTGGTGTGTTTTTATATAACCTGTAGAAAGTGAACTGTTAATATATAAAGTTAATATTTTTAATATACCTCTCAGCATTGTCACTAGAAGTGACTTTATTTCACCTCATCATTGAGGTATTTCATCATCATTGATGCATGTAAAAAAAAACACTTTAACCTGAAAAGAAAAACATTAATACAAGAAACACAATACATACAAACTTTTTTGTTGTTTTTTTTGTTTCAACAGTTACACTGAACAGTTGATTCACATCAAACAAGATCCTGTATTATTCCAAGTTTGATTTTGTCTTATTGACTTTTGCAAGGATGACACCTGATGGAGGTTTTATATATTACACTGTTTTATATATTACAGTGTTTTATATATTACACTGTTTTTATATATTACACTTTTTACCTGAGTAGCACTGTAATGTGGAGGTTTGTGATTGGTTTACACATTTTTAAAAACACCTTTTCCTGCTAATGTGATTTTTTTAGATTCCCTGATAAAGGCTTGGATGGATCTTTTATAGGTTTTTTTGTAAAGAGGCCAATGTCATAAAGGCTTTTTACATTTTTCACAAAAAAAGAGTGCCTTGGAATTTTCTCTTTTTGTCATACTCTCAGATCAAATGTGGTTTAATGTGGCCCCTGAACTAAAATGAGTTGGACACCTCTGCTCTAGAGTGCAAAGTGAAGTGAGTAAATAATATAATTGCAGTAATTTATATATATATATATATATATATATATATATATATATATATATATTTATTTATTTATTTATTTTTTTTAAACTTCTAACCAACCATTAGGTTTTATGATTAAGTTTTTAACCATACACAGTACACGTTAGAATAAAAATATCACAGGAACTTCACTTTGGAGGTAAAAAAAAAAAATAGCCCTTCTTTGGCCATCTTTGTTGCAGTAGCTTTTTCTATTTTTCCTGTAAAAATATTTGAATTTCAAATATCACTTAATGTGGCCCCTGAAAGAAAATGTGTTTGACACCCCAGCTCTAAAATGTTCATAGGTTAATTAATTTGTGAACAGGTCAACAGCTGCACGTGTGTGTTTGTCTTGCAGGTACCAGGGTCATGAGGGCTTGGTCCCAGCCTCATACCTGAAGAAGGCTGACATTCACATCCAGTAACACTCAGAATCAGAATCAGAAAGAGTTTTATGCCATTGTTCGTATAGTACACATGTAGTATACAACTAGGAATTTGTCTCGGTGTAACACTGCAACATTCAACATATAGTATATCAATAAAATAAGAAGAGAAAAAAAAGAATTATATATATATATATATATATATATATATATATACATATAGTAAAAAATAAAACATTTTAAATTAAAAAAATATAATAAGCAGGCACCGTCACCCACACCAGCACCAATGACCTGGAGGGTTTTTCCACACAGAACCATCAAAACAACGCAGTCGAAAACAACCAGAAGGAAAACAGGCTGTCCATATTCTCTGACAACATCAGAATTAGTAAGTGAAGCCATCGACAGGCCCAGGGCTCTTCATTATGACTCCAGGAACATCATGTGTTTATAACTTTAAACACAGAATTCATTTACTAATATTTTCTTTTTAAAATGTGTGAGTTTGGTCAGAATTGAAGACATGTTGGACATTTTCCATGAAATAATTAGATTAGATTAGATTCAATATTCCTTTATTAGTCCCACTAGGAGAAATGTCAGGTTACAGGCTGCCCACCACAGGTACCAAACAAGAATTAAGGAATACAAGCACATACAATAAAACATACTCTGACAACATACGATGTCGACACAGAACAAAGAAAAACAAACACTTGTCATTTATTGATCTATACTTTCTGTTATTATCTTCATTGTTTGGATTCAGACACAAAACTGCAAATGTTTGAACTGATTTCATATTACCATTAAATAATACCCATCTCCCCCTTCAGGGTACAGGGTAATAATAATGTCAATAGTTGAAGTTTTTGTGGCGGTGATAGTGATGGAGGCAGCAATTGGTTGTTTAATATTTATAATAATATATTTGTATTACTTGTTATCAGATTGAATTTAAATGAATTAATTTGAATGAATATAGTTATCGGGGGGAGGGGGGGGTGGCACGATGGTGCAGTGGTTAGCACTCGTGCCTCACAGCAAGAAGGACCCTGGTTCGAATCCCGTACCAGACCTTTCTGTGTGGAGTTTGCATGTCCTCCCCGTGTCCGGGTGGGTTTTTCCTCCCACCATCCAAACACATGCACTGATAGGTTAATTGGTTAATCTAAAATTGTCCATAGGTGTGAATGTGAGAGTGATTGTTTGTCTATATATGTTCAGCCCTGAGATGAACTGGCGTCTCATACAGGGTGTACCCCGCCTTCGCCCATTGTAGCTGGATTAGGCCCCCAGTGACCCCCTTGACCCAAGTGTGGATAAAGCGGGTTCAGATGATGAATGAGTTATAGGGGGGGGGGGTGGACCCAAGCACATAATGGTTAAATCTTTCTAAAACTATCAGGCTAATGTAAAGACTGACCAAAAATGGATTCATGAGGTTTCTATCTGATATCTGACAGAGATGATAATAATAAATTGTATTGTGTATGTATTGTGTGTTCTACCAGAGCACAGTGGATAATCTATTTGTTACTGTCTTTTTCCTTCCACAGTAGAAGGATCCAGACACAGACCTCCTCCCCGTAGAGATCTGACCATTGTAAGCACCTGTTCAATGTGGTTTTAGTTTCCACTGCTTTTATTTCCTGCTTCTCTATATCCACGGTTCTCAAACTGGGGTCCGCGGACCCCTATGGGGACGTGGCACATGTCCAGGGGGTATGCAAAATTATTCACGGTTTTTTTGTGTGTTTTTTTTTGCTGTTTTATTTTGAAATGCGGAAGTTTTATTTTGCAGCGAGCGGGCGGAAGTAACAGCACTGTTTGACGCCAGCTTGACTAAATTGAGACGGAGCGAGTCACAGGTTATTTTTAGCCACCCTGCAGTGAACATGGATGGATTTTTGTGTCCGCCAAGTTCCTCAAGAAGTGGTAAAAGAAATGACAATGAAAATGACAATGACAAAAACAAACGCCCTAACCCTAAAAAGAGAAAGTACATTGATAGTTATATTGAGTTTGGCTTCATTGAGAACAATGATGGGAGACCAAAATGCATCCTGTGTCTGAAGTGCCTTGTAATGGAGGCTATGAAGCCAGCCAACCTTAAGAGACACTTGCAAAGCAGACACAAAGAATATGCTGAAAAACCAAAAGAATTGACAAACTGTGCAGTCAGAGACAAGCTCATCCCTCTCATTAAGTCTCTGTCTGTCTGTCTGTCTGTCTGTCTGTCTGTCTCACACACGGTTTTGTGTGTCTTTTGTTCCGTTTATTATTTTAAAATTATTTAAAATTGTTGTTTCTGAAGTGCTCATTTATATTATAATACCTGAAAATGTGGCTGGTTTGCACAAAAGCACTATTAAAAAAGGTTATCATTGTTTCATAATAATCATTGTTGAAGTGGTTTTTTATCATTTTCAGTTTCGCGAGGATGAGGGGGGACGTGGAAAAATGTCACCCCTCCAAGGGGAACCTGGGCCAAAAAAGTTTGACAACCCCTGATTTATTGTATCGTTACTGGATCCAGGAAACAGAAGCAGTTGGTCTCACCTACTTTTTATTTCAGGATAAACAGTTACTGTCAGTCAATCACACCAAACAAACATCAATAACATTATGGAGTCGTTACAATATCTATGGTTTAATCTGTTTACCCGCCCTGCAGGTACACCAGCATAAGGTAATGAAAATGAATGGTAGAAAATGACCATTACACAGTGTGACCATGTGAAACTTTATACAACAGTTGTCACAACTGAAAAACTGTTCATTAAAAATACTACATTTGTGTATTTCTTTTGTAGATGCCGCCATTTTTGAAAAAGGATTCTGGGAAATTTCTTGTACCCCTCCGTTTTGGAGTCTGCCTCTGGAAAATCTGTGTTTGAAGAAGAATAATTCAGACCCTCCAGGATTTCGTGATGTTCCAATTTGCGATTTCAATGCAAATTCAGTCAATCCCTGTGAATTCAGTTCAATGTTGCAATTTTAACCAATCACTGCCACTTCACCGCGAGATGTAACCAATCATTTGCGACGTCTTAAGCTGCTCCTTCTGCCTTTTGCCGTTTACCTTATAGTACAAAGACACATGTGCACGACAGCAGTTCACATTTGACACCTAAAATGAGGCACTAGTACCAACAGGTACATTTGGAAGAGTACTTTTTCTGCTGCATTTTTTTGTCATCCAGGTCAGGGCTCTACAGTGCGTCCATTTCACTCGCATTTGCGAGCGAATGTTTCAGCACGCGAACGAGGAAAACAAAACAGTCGCACATGTACGAGTGCTTCTTGCAGCAACAATAAGACACACAGACCTGAGGAGTTAATGAAAGTCTACTAGAAATGAATTAAAAGTGTGTGAACAGCTCCACATAGAGACGAACACGGCACATATTGAAAGGATTAACCCTTTAACTCCTGATGCGTCAGCGCTGACACGTTCTGAGTGGATGGTTTAGTTTAAAAATTCAGACAAATTCAAGTGTTTTTTTAACTGTTATTTTACTGAGAATTTTGTTCATGGAACTGATGTACAGGTGTCGAAAAGCAAGTGATTAAGAAAAAGAAAAAGCCCAAACTAAAATTACTGGAACCAAATTACAACACTAGTTATTTATTCCTTTTTTTACTTCATTTTGGGTTTTGTGGCTTTTTGTTTTTTGCCTTTTTTCCACATTATTTCTTATTTTGTGAATATATATTAGTTTCTGTTGATGTTGCTTATTTTGTTTATTTTTCAGTTTTTTTTTATTTTATTATTTTTCTTTAATTGTGTTCTGTTAGTGTCCTAGTTTGTTCATGTTACATATTATTTTGTTGGTTTATTATTCATTTTTGTTCATTTTACTGATCACTTTGACTGTTTTTTGTTCATTGTGTTGCTTATTTTATCTTATTTTATTTTTTACTGTGTCTCAGTCTCAGGAGTTAAAGGGTTAATCATTCTAAAATGGATCTAATAACAAGGCAGCCAATACAACGTTCTAAAATGTATCAAAGGACAAAGCATCCCATAATACAAAGTTATGTTATGGTCTGCTCTAAATTAACACAAATGACAGCAGTCATTCAAGAATGTTGGTATCTGTGCGTAAGTACTGCACTGTAAATAAATAAACATTTAAAACTAAAAACTACTTGTGCCCCTATTTGTGTTTGTGTGCTCCTAAATTTTTTAACTTAGGGGCACGTGTGCTCCTGGAAAAAAAAGGTAGCGTAGAGCCCTGATCCAGGTAATATTTTATTTGTCATATTTTAAAGGTTGTCTTAATATCTGTGTCTTTGCTCTATTATTGTCAGAAACTGCCTCTACGACACAGTATTTATATTATGTTTTATAACTTCATGTAGTGTTGTGAGGTCATATGAACTTTAACCTTTGAACCAACAGGTGCATTTGGACAAAAAAAAGATATATTTAGTTGTATTTTTATAATTCTCTTAATCATTTATTTTCCATCTGGTAAAAGGTAGTTTTCGGGACCATATGAAAATGACGTTGAATTAATTTTCCAGTAAATAAATATTTGAAATATGACTTAATTTTTATGACAAAAAGGGGAAAAAAAGCAACTATTTATCACAACTTTCACTTCCTCCAGGAACAAAAGCCTTAAAAAGCACCACAACTTTCATCGCAATTTTTCAGAAAAGCTCATGAAACAGACATTTTAGGACAAAACAATCTGAAAAAAGGCCTGATAAAGCCCTTCCCCCTACCCCTACCCCTCTGCCTTAACCTGAACCGACACCCCTACCCCTACACATGGATGCACAAAACCGAGGAGAAGGGGTACGAGGGGGAATGAAATTCAGCCTAAGTTACTTCCACCTCTGGTCATAAACAATTCTGAGACAGAAATCACATGATTGTCCCCAACTTCCAATCAGGTGATCAAATCAGAACACTCCTAACATGTCCTGTTGCTTTTAGTGTTTTCCCAGAATGCTTCACTCAGTCCTCACTGTGGGTCTTTTAAATACTGTTTACCTTTAAAGTGTTTCTGACAAACTGAGCAGCTGAATGGTTTCACAGACATGTGACACATCATGTGTTTTTTTAACGTTCAGTTTATCTCTAAAACACTTTTGACAAACTGAGCAGTGAAACGGTTTCCCTTCTTTGATAAACTAAATGTCCTTTCTGCCTAAATCTCTTACTACAGACAAAACAGGAAAACTTCTTCTGTCCAGTGTGAGTGACTATGTGTGTTTCAACATCACTTTTATCTCAAAAACATTTCTGACAAACGGAATAACAAAGGTTTTTCATGTGGTCACGCAAGTGTTCCTTCCAGGTAAATCTTTTACTGCACATAAAACAAGTGAACGTCTTCTCTCTGGTGTGAGCTACCATGTGACATTTGGTTCTAAATTGTTTCTGACAAACTGAACAGTGGAAAGGTTTGACTCCCACGTGGTCATTTCATGTGATCGTCAACGTGTGACTTTCGCATAAACCTTTTCCCGCACACTGAACAACCGTATGGTCTCTCCCCCGTATGAACCCTCATGTCCATCTCCAGTTTCGACCTGATCTCAAATGCTTTACCGCACTCGCAGCACAGATGCCGTTTCATTTTACATTTCACAGGTAAGTCTTGAGTTTTCATCTTGTCTTTTCGTGTGTCATTAAACTCTGTTGTGTTTTCCTTCCTGGTAGATTTCAACATGGTCCTGAGTTTACAGACGTCTTTCCAAAAATCACTGTCATCGCTTTGAGGTTCAAAACAACTGGGTGGTTTCTCACTGATGCCAAATCCTGTTCTATCCAACTCTGGTTTTCTGATGTTCGACCAAAAGTCACTGTCGACACCGCCGTGGTTTTTATACGATACAAAAACTGTCAGATTTTCTGGTTTGAAAAGATGATCTGGATCTGGGTTCTTGGCTGGTTCTGGTTCTGCTCCTCCACAGTCTCCTCCATCTGTTTCCTTTGTGTTCTGATGAAGCTGTGAGCGTTGAGTATCATCTTCGTCTTCACTCTTAACAGGAACGGCAGTGGACGGGACCTTGACACCCCCCCCCCTACATAACTGATCAAAAAGTCCTGAGGTTCCTCTTTAACCCACGGGTTCTTCTGGTTCATCTGCGGTTTGTTTCCTGTTCGAACCTTAAAATGTTTTTTGTACATTGGATGATGAGGAGTTCAAAAGTTTCTCTCCTGAACAATTCCTTAAAAGGCTGTTGAATATTTCTTCTCCACTTTTGGAGATCTCCATACTTTTTGAAACATCTGAGATGTTTAAAGTTGAGCGATGCTGCCTGGTTTGTTTCCGGAAGTCGCAGTTTTCTTTCCGGAAGTCACCGTCATCAGTGTCACAGTCAGAGTCCGACGCCTCCTCGTTAATGTCAGTTTGTAAACGTCCATGTGGATGGAAGCTTCTTACTGGTTCTGATCCTCCACAGTCCTCTTTATGTGGTTCCGGTCCATGTGCCTCAGTTTGTCTTGGATGAAGCTGTGAGGATGGAGCTTCTTCTTCTTCTTCTGTCTTTACGTGGAGAGAAGTGGTTGAGAACGAGGTTCTATGAGGTTCCGGATCGCTCCACAGTTCTTCTAGTTCCTCTCTAATGTGAGGGGGTTCTAGGTTCTCCAGGTTCTAGTCCAAACCAGGGCTCAACACCTGCATGTTTTCAGGATGACCTGAAATACAAAGACATGGTACTGAAACATTTTATCTATTATGGGATGTCATGTGGATTTATGTACAGATTAGAGCTGGACGATAAAAAAAACAAAACAAAACATTGTGATTTTTTTTTTTAAAGTCTGTGATATGAAAAAATGCTTAAGAGTAAATATAGCAGCACTAACGCAAACAGTCAAACAGATTAGTGGTTGACACAGAATATACGTTTTAGTATAATCCTTCTGTAGCTGAAATAATGAAGTCAAATTAATGATTAAAAAGAAACAAAATACACGAATGACTAAACTGGATCCACTCAGACGTCAGTGGAGCAGCACCAGTCTGCCAAGGTTTGGATCTGGACTGTGGTCTTAGGACGTCCATGGTCCCTGTGCCACTCGTTTAAAAGCTCCACTGCTCACCTAGGAGGTCATAGGTCAAAGTTGACCAATTGCAGCTGATTGTCCCCACCTGCAGCAGGGAGGAGTGGGACCATGTGCAAGGGGTTTTCATACTCCATACTTTCATGCTCCACAGTCGCTGGACTCATTTAAAAAAGGACTTAAGACCTTTTTATTCCGTGCTGCCTTTGCAGACTAATTGCTTTTACTGTTTTTAGGTTTTTTTTACTGCTTTTATTGTTTTTTATCACTGTTTTTTTTTTTTACTGTGTACTTTGAGATTTGCCAGCAAATGTAAAGTGCGTGACAAATAAAATCCATTATTATTATGTGCAAGGGGTTTTCATACTAAATATTAATAAATGCCAATATAGATTTTTGTGAATGGGGAAAAAAAGGAAATATAAATAAATGCTTGTAGTCGTTAAGGAGAGAATAAATTAACTTGTGTTGTGAGGGGATGACCCCATTTAAAGATAAGGTTAATTAACATTTTTGTTCTATGATGATGGTCTATCCTGGGTGGGTGGAGCTCTGGGGTCTGTCTGTCTGTGCGTGTATGTCCATCCCTCCCTACCCTTATTTTATGGGTTATTCACAATCCCTTAGAGCAGGGGTGTCAAACTCATTTCAGTTCAGGGGCCACATTCAGCCTAATATGGTGTCAAGTAAAACGGGCCTGTAACGAAGACTTCTTTGTTCCTGAACGATGACTTTGGAGTTTGAGTTTTTAATTAAGACACACTGCACTTTATAACATATTCACTTTATTAGCACAAAGCACTTTATTTGCAGAATTTGCACATTGCATAATTGCACATAACTTATTGATTATTGGAGTTTTAGCCTGTTGATTGCTGCAGGTGCAGGATATTGATCTGAGGAACAGAAATGACATTAATAGATTAACAAATACTGTGTAAATACTGAAGTGTAATTGTTAGAATGTAATGTTTCTGAGTGCTGGTGCTGTCTTGTCTTGTCCTGTCTTGTCTTGTCTTGTCCTGTCCTGTCCTGTCCAGGGTGATGAGCCAAAACATTCCCCCTGGGTACAATGCCTCTTATAAGGTTCTAGGAGAGACAAAGTGCAGGACAGGAAGAGGGGTGTTTTATGTTCAGTCTATGTATATATATATATATATATATATATATATATATATATATATATATATATATATATATATATATATATATATATATATATATATATATATATATATATATCATGCAAAGTATTAGAAGGCATTTGTGTATTTTAGAATAAAGGCTAAACCAGTGACCTCAAGCTTTTATTCTGAAAATATTTATGTTTTGTATTTAGATTTTTATATGCATGATGATTTGGTTTGGACCCCTGCTGTTGGTAGTTCCCAATAAGACACGCCTTAGGCAAGATATAAAAGGGCGCCATTTTCTATCTGCCAGAAGAAGAGCTGCTGACCACATCTAAAGGTTCCTCCTTGTAAAGTTATAGATTTTTTTTTCTATTTTGTAAATAAATCACTGAGACTTTTTACACCTCACTTCCAACCTCAAGTTGTCATTTTTCAATACACTGTCCAGCCGTCTATGGTCATCTTAACAGGGCCACACCAATAAAATAAATATAAATAATAGGATAAAAAAATTATACAATAAAGTTAATGCCAAAAATGTCTGTTTTTGAGTGAAAAAAAAGCTGAATTTTCCAATAAAAATGTTTATTTCTAAAAAAAAATGTATGTGAACATAACATGAACAAGCTATGAATTCTTAAGAACAATAAGTGTAATGTTGACAATATTATGCTTTAGTTTATCATTTATACATGCGCATCACAATTTGTAGATCTACAAATATACAAAATATTTAGTAACAGGATGAATATTTGTAAAGTTCCACAAATATTTCAGGTTATTCACATTTAGTCTTTTTTGTACTTTATTTTAGACTAAAACAGGAAAAATGTGTTTGTTTTTTTCCATTATTTTCAGGTTCTTACGTCAGTATTTTACTAGTTTCATCCACTTTAGATTAGTTCACCTGAAATGATTTGAACTTCCTTCATTATTAATGATCTTCGGTGTAATTTTTGCATTTCACACATTGATCCCAGGGGCCAGATTGGACCCTTTGGTGGGTCACCTTTGGCCCTGGTCCTTATGTTTGACACCTGTGCTTTACAAGGTTTTAACTTCAAAGAAATCCTCGGCCCTATTTTTCAGATATGTCCATTTCAATATTCGACTACGTATGACGCCATGTGACGTCGCACAACGACCAAATTTCACATGTTAGAACTAATGTTAAATATGAAGCACAAGATATTGTCTGATTTAACTAAATATGTCACTTTAGGTAAAGGTCACACATTTTCTCTGAAAGTTTCATCAAAATCTGTCCATAACTTTTGGAGTTGTCTTGTTGACAAACAAACAGAAAATGACTAAAAGGAACAAAATGGCTGTCAAATCCTCTGTATACAATAGGACGGTACTACAACCAATCAGTGTAATCTTTAGGATGACGTAGTTAGAGCGTCTGAAAGTTGACGGAGGAGTCTGGAGAAAGTTAGGAATGACTAAACAAAATGGTGGATTATGGAGCTGAACGACTGTTGTCGCTTCTGTAAAAATAATTTAAAGATTGTTGACGTTTTCTCACATTCTTCACTCATCTGTGATAAAAGGAAATTTTATGTTTCATAGAAAATGTTCTTTTTCTATGGTTGTTTACGGTTGTTTCTCTCCCAAGTGCCGCAGCATCACTTTGTTAGGCCCGCCCTCTGACTCTATACTTCACTGTGATTGGTCGACCAGTTTCAGGGAAATCTAGCCAAAAGTTACAGTGAGTGAAACTAGACTACTACGATAGAACATTAGGAGGAGTTAGCATGACTAAGCTACTGATCAATTATCTATTGATCCAGACAAATGTGGTGGTGTTTTCCTCTTAACTCCACTCAACATAATACGGTTAAGTGTTAAGTGTTTAGTTCCAAAACACACCTAACAATGTCATTTTTGGACCAAACATTGTGGTCTGGACTTTATTTTACCATTGACAATAATACTTTTGTATGTAAAATATTTATTTTCATACAATAATGTCATGTATGTTCATTTTCAGTTCAGAGTCCTACATAATGGCTCTACCTCCTAAGCCACTCCCCCTTTAATCTGCTATTCTCAAAGCGCAAAATGTACAACTCTATATTACATTATCTATAAATGTTTACATGATCAGTTCTGTATTATTATTATTATTATTATTATTATTATTATTATTATTATTATTATATAATTTTGTAGTAAGGTATTAAATTATTGGTAAAGCTATGATTACAATATCAGTCCAAATATTTTATTACATTATTGGTGAAGTTATAGCATTATTCATTTCTTTATTTACTTAGTTTTTATTTATTCATTCCAATCTCCATGTTTGGAAAGGAGCAGGATGAACTTCTAATACGTGCCACTTTCTGACAACATGCGTTCCATCAGACAGTCACCATTACAGACATTATGGAAAATAAATACATAAAGAAATACATAAATTACAGTAAATGAAGAAATATTAAAATAAACAACAAATATTTGTGATGTTATTGCATTATTACATTATCGATAACGTTACTTTACTGGTAAAGTTATTACATTATTGATAGAGTTATTATATTATTGGTGAAGTTATTACATTATTGATGGTTATATTTTTGATAGAGTTATTATATTATTAGTGAAATCATTGCATTATTGCTAAAGTTATTACATTATTGATAAAGTTATATTATTGATAAAGCTATAACAATATTGGTGAAATTATTGCATTATTGGTGAAGTTATTATATTATTTGTAAAGGTATTATATTATTGGTGAAGTTATTATATTATTTTTAAATATATTATTAGTGAAGTTATTATATTATTGGGTTTTATTACATTTTCCATCAAGTGAAAATTGTATTACATTTTCAGGTGTAATTACATTATCGGCTGCTACAAAGCTTACTCTAAGCTTATCTACTCTTCTCAGAACCAGTTGGCATGGACTGACAACAACCTTAGAATTAGAAAAGCAAAACATTTCTAACGCTGACCTATTACATTTATATAAAATAGGTTAAAAAAAGGAACATGTATGACTGCAAAAATAAAATCTCCAAACCCGCTCTGTGTTTTTATCAGGATATTTGGGTTCCGAACACTGACCACTTCCGGTTGCCGTTGTGTGTTTTTCTTTTTTGATTCCTCCTCATACATTTGGACTTGAGCTATTTTTCACTTTTCCTCCACACAGAGCTAACGTTAGCATCACTGGGCTAATAACTGAGAAATACGGGGTGAAACAGACACAGAAGGTGAACACAACAAAGTCCAGCCAGTCAGTTTCACAGGGTCCAGAGGTTCTGTTGGTTCAGATGGAATGGATTGAACTCTACAGGAGGAAACGCAGGACTTTCACTTTCATGTAAAAAATATAATACCGTAAGGAAGCGCTTCCGGTGTCACTTTCACACATGCGCAGTTTGCCTTCCAGGTTGTTCGTTTTATGGATTAAAAATATACAAGTAATAATGAAAAGCCAAATGTCTTTTTTATTTGCAAGTTCAAACTTCATTTCATATAAAATAATTTGGGACAGAATATGGTTAAGTATGTTTTTTTTTTTTTTTTTTTATCCTTTTTGGCACAACACGGAACCCGTCCTCCCGGAAGTGCTAAATGAAAGGTTGTCATGTGTGACGGAGCTGCTATTTGGAAAATAAACCGTCTGAAAATACGAATAAAACGTAGTCTGGGTCCAAATAACGACACAAAACCCACTGAAATCCATTTATGAAGTTTTAGCAGACATGGGTGAACCAGTTAATCATCTGAATGTGGGTTTAACTGCGGATGAGAAGCTGAGAGGAGCAGGTCGGTTTGCTGGTCTGCTAGCATGCTAACGTAACACTAGCTAGTTTAGATAGGTTTCAGCATTATATATTGATCTGATTTAATTATTTCTTTAATGCTGTAATTATTCGGACACAAAGCCTGAAATTACAGGTCAATACGTTTGTGTAAAGAAAACCCCGGTGTGTTAGAACTAAGCTAAGTATTAGCATGTTGAATTTACTGCTTTATGTATTAATGATAGTGTGACCAGGTTATACTATTTGTGTACGTTATGTCACACTATAATATATGCCTTATATACGTTATTATACGTGTACGTCTTATGGTAAAGAATAAAGTATTCATATGTATCCATGCTGCATGAGTTCTGTCTAAATGATTCATAAATAGCTACAGCACTAGGTCTCCATTAAGCAGATTAAATATGATGCCATCCCCTTCAAACACGAGTTTCTGAAAGGGTTGATTATAATGTGAGTAAATGAACAATTGTGATTCATAAATTAGGTGTGAATACCTGTAGCATCCCACTCCATAATAAGGCATTCATTCCGCTGGTCTGTAATGTTTTTGTAGGAGGTTATGGTATTGCAGACTCTTAACTTTCTTGTAGAAAGTTCTTGTGTAACTCTAGGATACTGTAACATGTTGGGAAGTTCCTGTAGGAGCAAGTTTCTCAAGGATTAATTGTGTGTTTCAGGGTGTCATGCAGATATCCACCAGCTTCTGGTAGTTAAAGAAGAAGATGGTTATGAACAGCAGGAGTGGAACCCCAGTCTGGACCAGAAGGACCAAGTACTTCACCACATCAAAGAGGAACAGGAGGATATATGGACCAATCAGGAGAGAGAACACCTTCAGTGGCTGGGGGAAACGGACGTAATCAAGTTTACATTTTCTCCTGTCCCTGTGAAGAGTGAAGATGATGAAGGCGCAGGTAAAAATACATAGCCAAGCCCAGCCATCCAGGTTTTTCAGTTCATTCTGTACTGAGAGAACAGTTTGATTGTTTGATTATCCTACTGAAAGGGCATCAAGAAGCAGCAGACTCTTAATAACTCGATTGTGGTTCATTATTTCTTTTCAATTCAAGTTATGTTCCACAATTTCTTTAGGTTATTAACCTGCAGATTACAAGAGACCATGATAATAAATATTAATAACCAGTATTACAGTTAATATATAATATAATTAAACCCATCTGAGTATAATATATATACTCATATATATATATATATATATATATATATATATATATATATATATATATATATATATATATATATATATATATTGCACTGTAGTGATTGTGGGGGTGACAGTGTGTTGCTAAATGTTTATTGATGCTTGTGATGAGCTGTGTTGGGTCATAGAAGCAGAATCTATTGGTTTGTAATAGAGGGCTCAGGGGGAGTTTATAAGTTTGACTTCTTCCCACTCCTTTTCGAGTACAAACTTTTTTTTGACACATTGATGTTTTGATGATTTTGTGTGCTCGAAATAAAATAAATTGAATTGAAAAAAAAATTAATTGGGGAAGAATAAAAATGTTTAATCTCACCCAACATTGTTTGATGAGATTATTGTAATCACCTTGTGTGTGTGTGTGTGTGTGTGTGTGTGTGTGTGTGTGATTATGTGTGTGTGTGTTCACAGAGACAAATTATGCTATAACTCAATGAATACTGAAATTGAAATTACATGGGAATATACATATAGCTAATGCACATCAGATGCAATGATCCATTTGAGTAAAAGTCAAAGGTCAAGATCACAATTAACTAAAAGGTCAAATGACATTATTGGTTATAACCCAGGAACAGAGGGTCACAGAACTTTCAGATTGGCACCAAACGATGCAGAATGAAGATTTATACAATTATTATAATTGGTGTTATCACCTGTGACCAATAGTTTTTGAGATATCTGGAGGTCAAAGGTGACATTTGGCCAAATTACATTGTGTAACACTGTTTGTGTCAAACATAGACATATGACGCTATAACTTAATCAATACTGGATATATTATCATAATATTACACACACGAATACATATAATGAAATTATCAAAATTGCAAAAGGTCAAAGGTCAAGGTTGTATTGAGCAGAAAGGTCAAAATTACATTACTGGGTCTAAATCAAGAACAAGTTGTCATAGAAACTGGAGATTGGAACAAAATAGAGAGGAGATTAGACATTCTGTGAATACTAGTTTTGCATTTGCATTTACTTGAAAACAATAAAAAAATAAAGTGGGAAAAAAAAGAAGAAAATCCTAACAAAGAAGAATAAAACAATTCAGTGGCTTTTCCCTTTGGTTTAATCAGCTGTTTTACTGACAGTGTGTGATAGGAATCAGTGAAGAAATAGAAATAAACATTAGCAAAGTATTTTTATTTAAATATGTTGTTACAATGTGAATATCTGTGGTTTATAGTCTGGTGTGACTTAGATAGACTTAAAAATATGTTTATTTTTAAATGTAGTTGGCACAGTTTATGTTCAGGTGTGCTCTATAGTCCAGAAAATCTGATATTTGTGGAAGTTCTGTTGTTTCTGTAGGAGGTTTTACTCTGACTCACTTTTGTTCCTTTTAATTTTGGTTTATTTTTTTGTTTGTGATTTTCATTTCTTTTTCCACAAATATATATATATATATATATATATATATATATATATATATATATATATATATATATATATATATATACATATCATTTTATTCATATATGTGTGTATATAGTACGTATCAGCTCTACTTAATAAAGAGAGTTTTACTTTTAGAGGAAGAGGATTTTCATTAGAACAGTTGATCCAGTCAGAAGTGTTAACTTCTACCCACTCCTTTTCAACAGGCTGCGATTGTTTTTTTTACTGTATGTTTTATTTTTATTTTCCATTTCTCATTAATGTTCAAATAAATTAAATCAAAAGATGTCATGCGATGGTACAATAATTCTTTGGACCCCTTTGTGAAGGGCTCTTATGACTATTTTAATTGTAATTTGTATTTCAGATTGTCCTGCAGATGTCCAGCAGCTGTTGGTGGTCAAAGAGGAGATTCCTGCTGAGCTACAGGACTGGGGCTCAAGTCTGGACCAGCAGGATCCAGATCCACCCTACATTAAAGAAGAACAGGACGAACTGTGGACCAATCAGACGGGAGAACAGCTTCAAGGACTGGACTCTTCTGACACTGAGGACAGTGACGGAGACTGGACACTGAGCAGAGAACCGGAGCCGGTTTTAAATCCTCAGGTAAATCGTCCTCCCAGCAGTTCAACAGAGGAAATGGAAGCAGATGCTGCCGGAGAGGACTCTGGAGAATCGCAGCAAGGGATAAACTTAGCCCAGTTTCCTGTGAGTGACGTGGGCTGTAAAGGGAAACATCAGTGCTTAGAGTGCGGTAAAACATTTGAAAGGAGTACGGTTCTGAGGGCGCACATGAGGGTCCACACAGGGGAGAAACCATTCAGCTGTTCAGTGTGTGGGAAAAGGTTTGCAAGCAAGTCAAACTTAACGCCTCATATGAAAGTCCACACCGGAGAAAAATCGTTTCATTGTACAGTGTGCGGGAAAAAATTTGCTCAGAAGTCGCACTTAATTACTCACATGAAAGTCCACACGGGAGAGAAAGCGTTTTGTTGTTCAGTCTGCCAGAAACCTTTTCGACGGAACAGCGCTCTCCGAATCCACTCCGTCATTCACTCCGGGGAGAAACCGTACGATTGCACCGTGTGCGGTAAACGATTTGCCCAGAAGTTAAATTTAATCCCTCACATGCGAGTCCACACGGGCGAGAAGCCTTTTAGTTGTTCCGATTGTGGCAAAAGATTCGGCCTCAAGTCCGACCTGCTCCGTCACACCAAACTCCATACGGGAGAGAAACCCTTCGGCTGCTCCGTTTGTCAGAAGCGTTTTAAGCGTAAACATCATGTGGAGTCACACATGAGGATTCACACGAGAGAGGAACAAAGCGCTCGCGATGCTCAGAAAAAGCTGGCTCAACTGGGGGTTCAGCTGGAGGCGAACCCCACCAAGCAGATGCTAATGAACAGACTGAAGAGTGTCCTGATGAAGAGGAATCTGAAAGACAATGAAGTCCAGAGTTCATGAAACTGGGGCCATCGCACAAACACCTGCGCCGTGAAAACAATTCATACATACAGGAAATATGAATGTGTCTTCTGTCTTAGTGTGAAATAACCAAAACGAGTAACGAAGGAGGATGAATACATTCCTTTCTTTTTTAATTACTGTATTTTCTGGACTAAGGGATGTTAACCCACGACCGTTTAACCGATGGTTGACCACATCAGCGTTGTCCGGTCATCCCATGGTGCATCAGTCGTTCCACTGCACAAACTCTTTATCATTATAGTGTAGGTTATAAAGAGGAAGCTTTGTGATCTGTCCGTACCATATCTTTAAAATGATGCATTTGAACATTAGCAGTAGAATACAAGAATTAATTTATTAATATCAAACTCACAGCTCAGTTAAACTATGGTACGACCATTTAATACCAGTTTAGAACGTTTACTAAAAACATAAACTAAACACAAAACTGACATGAAGTAATAGAACTTCTAGAACTAGCAGCTACAGACCGGGACAGAAAGTTGTTACCATAACAACTAGGGGTGACGAAATTTTGGTCGATCACTGAGCCTCATTAACCGGTTGAAGTTGGTCACCAGGAAAATAAAACAGTTACTTTGTTGACACACACTCAGACATTTACACCACGGTGCGCTCACTTAGTTTTTTAAACACCACTCACTCTGTGAGGTCGAACAATGTTATGTTAAAGCTGATTTTAAATCATCACACAGAGAAAACATCAGATGTTCCAGTAAATTCTGCTGCTAAATATGTTGTAAAACCCTCAGTGACGTCCACCAGCCTGAGTCAGTTCTGCACAAACCGCTTTAGCCGTCGTCCACCTGTCATGTCATTGTCAGTAGGTCTGTCAGATGGATAACAACACTCATCCACTGCACTGTCAGGTTGTCATGGTAACAACTTTCTGTCCCAGTCTGTAGCTGCTAGTTCTAGAAGTTCTATTACCTCATGTCAGTTTTGGGTTTAGTTTAAGTTTTTAGTAAACGTTCTAAACTGGTGTTAAATGTTCATAGATTAACTGAGCTGTGAGTTTGAAATGAATAAATGTCGTCTTGTATTCTACTGCTAATGTTCAAATGCATCATTTTAAAAGATATGCTACAGACAGATCACAAAGCTTCCTCTTTATAACCTACACTATAATGATAAAGAGTTTGTGCAGTGGAATGACTGATGCACCATGGGTTTGTTTAAACGACGACAGAAAATTATGACTGGACAACGCTGATGCGGTCAAACGGTCATCAGTTAACATCCCTAATGTTAACTCAAAAGTGCAGTGGATGAGTGTTGTTATCCATCTGACAGACCTACTGACAATGACATGACAGGTGGACGATGGCTAAAGCGGTTTGTGCAGAACTGACTCAGGCTGGTGGACGTCACTAAGGGTTTTACGATGTATTTAACAGCAGAATTTACTGGAACATCTGATGTTTTCTCTGTGTGATGATTTAAAATCAGCTTTAACATAACATTGTTCGACCTCACAGAGTGAGTGGTGTTTAAAAAACTAAGTGAGCGCACTGTTGTGTGAGTGTGTGTGTGTGTGTGTGTGTGTGTGTGTGTGTGTGTGTGTGTGGAGACAAAGCAACTGTTTTATTTTCTCTGTGTTCGACTTCAACCAGTTAATGAAGCTCAGTGATCGACCAAGCGTTTTTATAAATTTCACCATCCCTATTCTGGACCACAAGTCGCTCCAGAGTTTGGCTGCGTCCTATTACTAACACTTCCATTTAGGGCTGCACAGTTACTTGACCTTTAATCGAAATCGCGATTTTAGCTGTGACAATTAAAAAAAAAAAAAAAAAAAGAAGAAAATCACCTTTTTTTTTTTCAGCTCATGAGCTTTTGCCGTTGTGCTTCATCCATCGTCATCTCTCGTCCACAACGTCCTCGTTTCTTAACAGATTTCAATTCTGATTGATTCATTAGATAGATCTAAATACTGCTTCTGATTAGGTATGTCAAACATAAATAAACCAATAGTAATCCACCAAAGGAAGCCCCGCCCCCACCAGCCACGTTTGTGTCCAAACCACAATCACAAAGTCAGGCTGCGCCAACGAGAAAGTCATAATGAAGAACAACAACAGGCTGAACAGGTGTACGGCATGCTAACATATGCTAACGTAACACATTAATAGTTATTCAGATAAGTATAGCATAAAGAACATGCTCAACACTGCCCTCTTGTGGTCGTCAGTCTGAAAATAACGTGAAATTCCCGAATAATGTGTTAATAATTTCACATGTAAGTCTCACCCCCCACCAAACTATGAGAAAAACTGTGACTTATAGGCAGTTTTTTTGTGTGTACTCCCCCAATAATTGGGGGGGGGGGTACACACTTAACCCTTTAACTGCCCGCTCAACTATATGGTTGTGGTGATTGTGGGGTCACTATATGTCAATAAGAGGAGCACCTAACTTGGTTCAACCTAGTTAAACCATCTCTACCATTTGGTTGATATTCACGATCACAAAGAAATCCACTAGAGGGTACTCAAACTTTGAATAGTGTTCTTCATCAACCCCTAACCCCCCAACAGGGATGTCCAAAACACAAAAATCAGCAGACACAGGTTGACTGTTTTCACAGAAAATGTTAAAGGTAGGGATAGTTTTCTGACACGTGTCCTTCCATCATTAAAGCAGTGGTTCAGTCACAGCAGTTTTTCTAACTTTAGCCTCAAATACGTTATATGGGTCAAAATGATAGAATTTGAAATTTATGCATAAAATCCAACTAAAATGTCTCCTGAACACTTCTATGAGTGTTTGTTAAATTCCTACTAAGTTCTTCAAATCATGTCTTTTAGGAAGAACAACAACTGACTCTGACAGTAATTAAGTCTAAAACAAAGAAAAATCGACTCCAAACACGACTTTCCTTGGCGCTGGCGTTAGGTATTTCCCCGTCATGTTTGGTACCGTTGGAAAGATGGGGATTCCCTCTTGACAACCCTTAAATAGAAATCTACAGAATTATAGATTTGAACCAATGGGAGGCCTCAGAACAAAGCCTTCTGCACTAAACTAAAGCCCTTGTTGCTATGGCGATGTTGAAAAAATGATCAGATTTGTATAATCTATATATCATTGGAAAACATTTTTAATAAACTTTCAGATGAATATAAAATCTGAGTTTATGAAATTTGATCCAAGTGACTGGTTTTGTGCAGGAGGGTCACACATGTGTGTTAGTCTTTACTAAACAGAATAGTGTTACTTGATCTAAATATATGAATTCAATGTGTAATAATTTTTTAAAAAACATGTTCAACCAAAGGTTAATTTGTCGATTGATGGTAAATGTAGCAAATTAAGCTAATGTAAATAAATGTGATTTTTTTTTGCAATAAAATCATCTTTTATTTTTATTTATTGCTGTAAATATGAACCATAAAGTGTTATCCATCATAAATAAGCTGAGATAATTACTTTACATATTAATTTTTGTTCTTTTCTAAGTTTACATTAGTAAATATGTTAATATATATATACTCAAATATATGGTGGGAAACACAACTTTGACCAATAATTCCCTTTTCATTAAATGAAACAGGCTGGTATACAACGATTACTATCATTGTCAGAGGTTTTAATCTTGAATTCATTTTAATTTACTAGGTGGATGCTAAAACCTTCTATGGTGCAAGGCCGCGCACTCTTCTGGCGCTCGTACCAGAAAATCCTCAGGAATCTGACGGTGATCTGAGTGATTACGATGACCAAGTAGAAGATCCTGCTGTTCACCCCACACATAGAGATGATGCTGGAGACAGTTCTTTTGAATCCCTGGATGAAGAGGAGGCTCCTTCAACAAGCAGAGCTTCTGAACAGCCACCACGGAAAAAGAGCAGAAAAAGGAAACACAATCTAAAAACTGTTTCTTTACAGGATCCAAGTGACACCCCAGCACCAAAACCAAGCACAAGAAGAATCTGGAAGCATGAAGACATTGAAGAGTTCCAGGTTCCAAATTCAAGATTTGAACCGCCTGAAGCTGTACACTCACCCTTCCAGTACTTCAAAATGTTCTTCACTGATGACATGATTGAACACATTGCATATCATACCAACTTGTACTCTGCTCAGGAGTTGGGGGATCCGATCAAGACTAGTCCCAAAGAGATCGAGCATTTTTTATCAATGCTTCTCTTTATGGGTGTTTTTAACTTCCCGTCACTGGAGGATTATTGGCACCATGAATCCCGTTTCAACGTGATAGCTGATATCATGGCAAGGAAAAGATTCAAGCTGTTACGCCGATACGTTCATTTCAATGATAACCAGCAGGGCAACGACAGTCCCGACCGCTTCTACAAAATCCGCCCCCTCTTTGAAATGCTTCGTGAGCAGTGTCTCCTGATACCATCCACTCACAAGTACAGTGTGGATGAAGTCATGATAGCATATAAGGGCACAAGGGCTGGAACCCTTCGCCAGGATGTCGCCAATAAAGCAGACAAGTGTGGCTTTAAATTATTCTGTCGAGCAAGTTCATCTGGCATCATCCACGACCTGCTACTTTATCAAGGGGTGTCCACATTTTTCAACGTTGATCTCAGTGAAGAGGAACAGATGCTACATTTGGGAGCAAAGGTTGTGACGACGCTGTGCAAAACCATAACAGAGCCCCAGTTGTCAGTTGTATTTTGTGACAACTTCTTCACAAGTTTCAACTTGGTCCAGAACCTGCACACTGCCCTGGGTGTCAAGTGCATTGGTACTGTACGATCAAACCACACCGGTGGAGCTCCTCTGATGGCAGACAAAGACCTGATGAAGAGGGGGCGTGGAGCCTGTGACTACAGGTCTGCTGAAGGGGTTCTTGCAGTAAAGTGGTTTGATAACAAATGTGTTAACCTACTAAGCAACGCCTGTGGGGTCACACCTTTTTCAGCAGTAAAACGATGGAGTAAAGGGTCCCAAACAAAGATCACCATCCCATGCCCGTCACTCATTCCTGCTTACAATGAGCATATGGGAGGAATCGATCTGTCTGACATGTTAGTACACCTGTACAAGACCCCAGCCAAGTCAAGGAGATGGTATTTCCCCCTATTTGGATACATGCTTGACCTCTGCATTGTGAATTCCTGGCTGCTCTACAAAAGGGACTGTGTCCTCCTGAATGACAAAATGATGTCCCTTAAACGCTTCCGACTGGCAGTCGCCCACAGTTTAAACCTGTTCAATAAGCCAGTATTCAACGTGGGCCGACCATTAAGCAGCTCTCTACCACTACAGAATACTGGCTACAGCCCTAGACCCTCACGACCAAAGCCACAACCAGATGTTCGCTATGACAACGTAGGACACTGGCCTCTTCACACTGAAAAGCGAGGGCGATGCAACCTTTGTCCAACGGGAGTGTCTCGGTGGAAGTGTGGCAAATGCAACGTTTTCCTGTGTTTGAATGCAAACCAGACGTGCTTTGCTCTGTATCACCAGAGGTAAACTGGACCTAATGCACAACAAAACATTGGTACTGTTGCACAACCACATAGATGATGGGGAAGGTGTGTTTGTAATGTTCTATCAAAGTTTATATGGAAATAAGCGACCAGAACTGGTGTGAGGACTGTTGAGATATGAAGTGATAAATGCAATGTTCAGTTCAATTTTATTTTGAGCACATAAAAATCATCAAAACATCAATCAACGTGGTCAACTTCTGTTTCTTTTTTTTTTATTCGAAAAGGAGTAGGAAGAAGTCAAAGTTATAAATTCCCCCCTCACCCTTTATTACAAACCAATAATCCAATAGATTCTACTTCCTATGAACCAACACACCTCATATCCACCCCCCCATCAACACAATATAAATATTTATAAACACATTGTCGCCTCCACTATCAATATTTACACAATCAGCTCAGTTTAATCCTATACACATATAATAAAAAAAAATAAAGAAATAACAATATAAACAAAAACCTAACCTTGGCGGTTAGGTTTAATATAATATAATATACCATATGTGACCCACCACCACCAAACCAGGCATAAGTGTGTGTAAATCCAAACAGAGTTATCTGTGTATCTTGGTAGAGTGGAAACTAAGGTTTAAAATGGTGAAAAAATGATGTTTCTATCACAAGTAGAACCAAAGTTATGGTCATTTTAATATCCACATTTGGACATATTTTACAATTTGCATATTTTTAGATATTGTCCGTTAAAGTTTTGGACTGTTTTGGGATAGGAAGTCCTTAGCAACGCATAATAATTCGTATCCGATTGACACAAATTGTTGACAGATGTTAAAGGACACTCTGATGGACATGTCACAGAAGTTTTATATATTATAATAATAGGACAGAAGTGTGACGTATTATAATCATTTGGCTTACACCATTGGACAGAACATTCAATATAAGCTTTTACCTCGTACCAAACACTTGGGTGTTTACCCACGGAACGGAGATCGTTTTGTTCGGTGAAAAGAGGTGGAAGTCGTCTTTGTCTTTGCTCAGCAATACCTGAACTTTTGTCGCCGCTTAAATAATTGACTCAATAAACACCTTTATTGATTGGATTTCAATGTAATGACCACAGGAAGTGAACATAGAGGTGTTAAGGTACCGTTTTTTGATAAGGTGTAAACACTAATAACAAATCACCTTCCAGCCTAAATTTGGCTGTAGCTCTGAACGGCTCAGCGCGACTTATGCCTGGTTTCGTGGTGGGGGGTCACATATATGGACACATATATACATACATACATATATACATACATACATATATACATACATACATATATACATACATACATATATACATACATACATACATATATACATACATACTCTTATCCATACATGCAGTGTTTCCTCTAGGACTTATTTCTGCAGTGGGGGCAGGAGCGCTGGGGAGTCGTGGCGGCGTAAACAAATGACCCTTCACTGCAGATTTTATTTCTAGAAGACTTTTAACAAACAAATGGTATAATGAAAACAAGCAGAAAATAATTCAAACTAAATGTTCATCATAATAATAAGTTTACCTCCAGCCTCAGAGCAACAGATCTTTCTAGGGTTTTTGTAGAACAGTTCTAAGGCTCTTTGGTCAAACTCTTCCAGGCCTGGATCATTGATACTGAGCAGCATCTAGAACATTCTTATAGGGACAGAGTAACACTGAATTAATTAGATTTTTGTCATGTAGATATATTATATAAAGTAATAAAAGAAAACAGTTCAACACTCACCATTGTCTGTGAATGAAATCTGATGGGTTTTTGTCACCCATTTATGGTCCCAGCCTGACCTTTGACCTCTTCTTCCATCACTCCTCCCTAACTAATTTTACTTGTCTTTTATAATTACATAAAACATTATCGTGAGATCATTTATAATTAAAAATGTGAACATAACTTATGACAATCTATGAATTAGTAAAAGTTTAATGATGTTTTTTATCTTTTTTTCAGAAAAACTTCCATAAACTCATCTGCAGTTAGTGTCAACTCATGAATATATTAGCTTAATACTATATTATAAATTAGCTTAGTTGGCACAATGCACAATTAAATTAAGCTGTTATGTTATGTAACGTTAGCTGGCTGTTAATATGTGGTGAATACCTATTTAACTTTTAAAATTGATGAGTTATCTCAAACTACTGTATCTGTCTGTCTGTCTGTCTGTCTGTCTGTCTGTCTGTCTGTCTGTCTGTCTGTCAACACGTCCAGTGTTCTGTCAAAATGGTCATCCCGTCATATTGGGCTAACAAGTGCTTCTGAGCCAGATGTGCAATTGACTTGGACACTGAATGTAAGTAATACTATTTTTATCATGCCTTTGATCAGTAAATATATAATCAATCACATGTGTACGATAGATTGGATATTGACGTTAGGAAGTTTAAAGTCAGTTTTGTATGATATAAACGTTATATACACATGAGTTGTCGGGGCGTTATTGTCCACGTTAGCTCAACAGACGCAGACCTTTTGATTAACTACATCTAAATACAATATTAGAAAAATATAATATTGAAAAAAAGTCTACCTATAATGAGAGCATTAGGCTATATGATATCAATAGTAACATTTCCAAATGCAAAGTAACACATTTTGACTGAATAATGTCAATTTGTAGAGTTTATACATACATTCGCATAACGTCATCATCTGGGACACTTAATTTTAGGAGGGGTAAACATTTGTGTAGATACCTCTGACAAGCATGTTAACACCACAACCCACGTTTCACGAAAAACCAAATATATATATATATATATATATATATATATATATATATATATATATATATATATATATATATATATATATATAAAGAAAGAAAGAAAGAAAAGATTGTTCAGTTTGGTACCTTTGGCACCTAATTTGGCTACTTGTAGATTGTCATATTCTGAACAAATGTAGATGTGGAGCCACTGAAGATATTTTCTAGAAGACTTATTGCGGTGATGTTAAAAATTGGCCACATATACAGTTTAGGATGGGTTTGTCAAAGTCATTTCAGTTCAGTGACCACATTAAGCCAAAATTGATCTGCAGAGGGTCAGACCAGTGAAATTACAACATAATATAAAACATGTCAACTCCAAACTTTCCTCTGTTTTAGAGCGAAAAAAAGGTAATGTTATCAGATGAAAATGTTTACATCCTTTAAAACAATGTGAATAACATGAACAAACTGAACTTCGGTCTGTATGTGGAACCTGAACTAAAATGATTTATATCTTCAGTGTCATTTTTGCATTTCACAAACTCATGTCAGAGGCCAGACTGGACCCTTTGGAGGGCCGGATTTGGCCCCCGGGCCACATGTTTGACACCTCTGGTTTAGGAATTTGGATTATTATGTTAATAGTTTTGTATTTCATCAAAAGGTGATTAAATGTTCACATTTTCTGCTGTAGAATGAAACACTATTGATTACATGAGCAAATTAATTGGTTGATATTATGTATTAAAAGAAAGAAAATCATTCTGAAAGCGCACACCCCATAAAAAAAAATAATGAAAGGAGGTCCACCATAGAGGTTATGTTTGTCTGTCTGTGTACAACATAACTCAAAAGGTTATGGACAGATTTCCTTGAAACTTTCGCTATAGTTTGTGAATGGCACAAAGACCAATCAATTAGATTTTGGCAAAGATCCAGGATTCTGGATCACTTTGAAATTTTACATTGTGGTAAATTGAGAATGAATTTCAAATTGATTATTTCAAAGTTTGTTTATTCATTCATTCATTTCATACTTGGCTGAATGTGACCCCAGAAGAGTATGTAGGTCAGCTACAGTCTCTTATTTTGTAGGAGCTGCACCTACCGGAAACTATCTGTTGTTGTTGGGTTTTTTTAACACAAGTCACCTGTGTTCGTCCTTAAAAGTGTTTGTTTCACTTCACACAAACCGGCAGGACCTTCGTATCCAAGATGAAATGGACTTACTGGATGTGTTTTTCTGTTCACACCCTTTGTCTTTTTGCTCTCTCTTTTTTTTAAACTCATTTATCTCTTTTTAGCTCAGCCGTGCTAACGTTAGCTTAGCTCGCCAGCTGCTAACAGATCAGTGTGAGTGATGGTGACAAACTGTTTCTGACCCGAGTTTGTGTGAAGAAAAAGTGGAAAAAAAATGTCCCACAAAAAGCAGCTTCTGAGGTCGTTTGTGGAGCAGAGACTGTATGCGGCTGCCGAGGAGATATTTGGGCTTTTTGAAAGAACCATAGCAGAGTACGAAGAGGAACTGTGTCGAACTAAAGAAGAAAACCAGAGACAAAGACAGATACTGGAGTCTGTTTGGGGTTCCAGAGTCCTGATGCATCCTGCAGGTGACATACATCCACATATACACAGTTCATTACATAACTGATTAATTTACAGCGTGTTAAGCAGAAAGAACTGTATGTTTAAGATCCAAAATGTGCTGAAATCCACTAAGAATAGTCTTAACACCAAAAAACGAGGGGAAAAAATCCAAAACATATTCAAAGTTTTTAAAATACAGGAAAAAGACACCAAAAATCTGATAGGATATCCAAAATATATGCAAGAATATACATTTATATATACAAGTGTGTGTTTGTATTCCTATTAGAGCTGGGCAAAAAAATCGATTTAGATTTAAAATCGAGTTTTATGGCAAAATCGATTCATATTTTAGGAAAATCGTGCAATCCGATTCCCCTCCACACATACTTTTTTTCCTCATAAAAAGAAAACCATGAACCAGGCTGCTTTCCGTAGTGTTTCACTCCAGGCCCCGCCTACGACCCCCTTATTCTGAGGCACGGGGAGGAATAATGGGAGATACGCTGACTCCTAAAAAGGTTCTAAAGGTTCAGTTGTGTGGAATTGGTTTGGTGACTAGGTGACTAGTCATGAACAGGCTTGGTATGAAAGATATGTTATAAAAATGACAGAAACAGGTGTGAGGGAGAGAAAGAGAAGAAAGAACTCAGTGTCTGAGCTGAGTACTAGCGCTGCCAGCACTTCTTCAAATGTTCAACAAACACTGACTGAAAGCTTTTCTTGCAGCACACCTTATGATAAACATGGAGCATGATGTGGAGCGATAACAGACACAATAACATCATATATCCAAAATATTGGTAACATGTTCAGGTTTATTGAAGTAGTTTGATTGATAATAAGGTTTTGTTTTATTTTGTCCTTACAAAGTAAAAATGTTACTAGTTTTATTTTTATCTTACTTTTGCACTACTACGTTTTTTGCAATGTTTTTCATATAATATGAGTATTAATGTATATTGTTTTAGTTGTTAAAATATTTTAAGCTTTCTTTTTTCCAACAAAATGTATCTTTTACACTATTTTTTTTGCACAGTTTTTCCTGTAACAGTGGTGGATATGTCTGGACTTACTACAGTTCATGTAGACAAAGTCTCAGGTTGCAGTTGCACCTTTTGCACAACTGATTTATTATTTACACTTATTTGTAGAAGTATTTTTGTTTTACATGTTATTTAATAAAAAAAAAGAAGACAAAAGAAACCACGTTTCTAGTGTTTTAATTTTCATTTAGCCCACGTGGGAAAAAATCGTATCGTGAATCGAGTTTTTTGGGAAAATTCTGAGATTTTTTTAAAAGAGAAAATCGCCCAGCCCTAATTCCTATCTTTATGGGGACATTAATATGTTTACACAGTCATCATGGGGACCCGACACTACAGGGACCATATTAAATATGAATAAAGGTCTCCACTAGTAAATAGAAATTATGTGGCCCTGTAAATACAATAGTTTTTTCAGAAAGTCTCCATATAGCACGAGGGAAACATGTGCAAAGCAAAACATGGATTTTTCAAAGGTTTGAAGAGGTTTATGTATAAAAAAATATATATTTTTTAAATTTATTTGTTTTTGGAAATTTAATTTAATGTCGTAATTATTATTTTTTATTTTATTTTATTTCATTTAAAAAAATGTTTATATTCACTGCCCAGTGGCTACTTGATTATAGACTTGGTCTTCATGAGACGTGGAAACCAGAATGTGTGTGTGTGTTCATATCTTTATGGGGGCATTGATGTTTACACAGTCACACTATTGGGACCTCTGACACTATGGGGACCAAATTTCAGGCCCCCACGCGGGTTAAATATGAGTAAAGGTCCCCACTAGTAAAATAAAAACTAGATCACTCTGACAAGCCAAACCTCAGTGAAGCAGCACCAGTCTGTGCTAACGCTAACGCTAACACATTAAATCTGCCCAGGTTTGGATCTGGATGTTCAGAACTTCTTTATAAACTAGTGTTCTGTGTTCACTAACCATTTATTTTATGGATCATTAACAATCCCTTAGAGGGTTTAAAAACATTCCCAGAAATCCTGGCTCCTGTTTTTCACATATGTCCATTTCAATATTCGACCACGTATGACGTCACTCTGACGTTATGTGACGTCACACAATGACCAAATGTCACATATTAGATCTAATGTTAAATATGAAGCACAAGATATTGTCTGATTTAACTAAATATGTCAATAACCTGCTTTAAGATAAAGGTCATACATTTACCAAATATACCATTGGTGCGACGTCAAAACGTTATGCCATCGAGCCAATCAGTGTTCTATCATCTCAACAAAAATGGTAAATTTTCAATAAAATGAACAAGTATGACCAAAATAATCAAGAAAATTATTTTTTAAAATGAGCTACATATTCAGTAAAATGAACAAAAATGAGCAACATCTTCAGTAAAATGAAACAAGTAAAATTAAAAAAATTAAGTAAAATTAACAAAAATGAACAACATTTTCAGTTAAATGAACAACTAGATCACCCTGAGAGTGCAGACCTCCATGAAGCAAGTCTGTAAAGGTCATACATTTATCAAATATACCTTTGGCTTGACCAGGGCTCTACAGTGCGCCCATTTCACTCGCATTTGCAGCAAATATTTCATCATGCGAACGAGGAAAACAAAACAGTCACACATGTGCGAGTGCTTCTTGCAGCAACAATAAGACACACAGACCTGAGGAGTTAATGAAAACCTACTAGAAATGAATTAAAAGTGTGTGAACAGCTCCACATAGAGACGAACACGGCACATATTGAAAGGATTAACCCTTTAACTCCTGATGCGTCAGCGCTGACACGTTCTGAGTGGATGGTTTAGTTTAAAAATTCAGACAAATTCAAGTGTTTTTTTAACTGTTATTTTACTGAGAATTTTGTTCATGGAACTGATGTACAGGTGTCGAAAAGCAAGTGATTAAGAAAAAGAAAAAGGCCAAACTAAAACTACTGGAACCAAATTACAACACTAGTTATTTATTCCTTTTTTTTTTTTTTTTTTACTTCATTTTGGGTTTTGTGGGTTTTTGTTTTTTGCCTTTTTTCCACGTTATTTCTTATTTTGTGAATATATATTAGTTTCTGTTGATGTTGCTTATTTTGTTTATTTTTCTGTTTTTTTATTTTATTATTTTTCTTTAATTGTGTTCTGTTAGTGTCTTACTTTGTTCATGTTACATATTATTTTGTTGGTTTATTATTCATTTTTGTTCATTTTAATGACTGTTTTTTGTTCATTGTGTTGCTTATTTTATCTTATTTTATTTTTTACTGTGTCTCAGTCTCAGGAGTTAAAGGGTTAATTATTCTAAAATGGATCTAATAACAAGGCAGCCAATACAACGTTCTAAAATGTATCAAAGGACAAAGCATCCCATAATACAAAGTTATGTTATGGTCTGCTCTAAATTAACACAAATGACAGCAGTCATTCAAGAATGTTGGTATCTGTGCGTAAGTACTGCACTGTAAATAAATAAACATTTAAAACCCACTTGTGCCCCCTTTTTTTTGTGTGCTCCTAAATTTTTTAACTTAGGGGCACGTGTGCTCCTGGAAAAAAAAGTTAGTGTAGAGCCCTGGGCTTGACGTCATGGAGCCTATGGGTGTTATATCATCTGAGGTCAAAAGGTCAGATGAATTGAAGGAAAAAACCACCTGATACTATCTGGTCTGGATCCTGAGATATCACCACTGATGTGTTTGAACTGTTGACCTTCACTGTCACCTTGACCTATGACCTTTATAGCTCAAAATGTAATAGTTTCTTCCTTGACACATTATCAATCATCTCTGTAAGTTTCATCAAATTTCGTTCACAACTTTTTTGACTTGTTTTGCTGAAAAAACAAATCCAAGGTAAAACATGGTCGCCTTCACAGAGAAAATACATTGAGTTTTTTTTTTCAGAAAGTCCCCATAAAGTATGAGGGAAACAGGTGTAAAGGGCTGGTGATACTGTGTCTATAATTGACTGGAGGGAACACTGAACTGTTTTGTATTTGTTTGTTTCAGGGTCTCCTGGGGACGTTCATCAGCCTTCAGGACTTCAAGAAGAGGTTCCCCCTGAGCAGGAGGACTGGAACCTCAGTCTGGACCAGGAAGAACCAGAACCTGAACCCCCACACATTAAAGAAGAACAGGAGGAACTGTGGACCAATCAGGAGGCTGATGTCCCACCCACTCCAGGGTCCACGAAGAGCGAAGACGGAGAAGCAGCTCAGTCTTCGATGCTCGTTTTAAGACGATCCGAGGAAAAACCAACGGACAGAGATGAAGAGAACGGCTTTAATCAGACTGACATCAGCGCTTTAAACAGTCGAGCTTCTCTGCCGGAACATTCTACAGCAGTTTCTAAAGGTTTGGCAGCGTTTTGGCAGGAAACCGATAAAGCCGCAAACCAACTGACGGACCCGACCTTTGCTCTGAGCGACGATGGTTTTGAGTTCAGACCGTTTCAGTGCTCGGACTGCGGTAAAACCTTTGTCAGAATGTGTAATCTGGTCACGCACCGGAGAGTCCACAAAATACTGAGACCTTTCGAGTGCGCGGTGTGCGGCAAAATGTTCGGCCGCAAGTCCAACCTGGTAACTCACACCAAAATCCACACGGGAGAAAAGTCGTTCAGCTGCTCCGTTTGTCAGAAGCGTTTCAGACACAAGTGTGTAATGCAGGTCCACATGACCACACACACGGGAGAGAAAGCCTTCGCCTGCTCGCAATGCGGCAAGAAGTTTTCCCAGAAACCGCACTTAGTCAGACACATGAAGTGTCACGCACAAAACAAAGCTGTCAGCTGATCAATTTGGCAGAAGAGTTTGAAGGAAAAGCAGAGCTGGGCGATAATGGCCACCGACCAAATCCCACCATAGACTGGACAGTTTGACCTCGACGATGATAAATAAATGTCTGGGCGCGCATGGAGTCCAGGTGGGGAGTGGGGGGGGTTCCCTTCTACTTTGAATACTATGGTATAATGGGGTAGTACCGGTCAGTATATGCTCTGACCCCACCCTACAGAACAGTCTAGGCTCCGCCCCCCACCCTACAGAACAGTCTAGGCTCCGCCCCCACCCTACAGAACAGTCTAAGCCCCGCCCCCCACCCTACAGAACAGTCTAAGCTCCGCCCCCCACCCTACAGAACAGTCTAAGCTCCGCCCCCACCCTACAGAACAGTCTAAGCTCCGCCCCCCACCCTACAGAACAGTCTAAGCTCCGCCCCCCACCCTACAGAACAGTCTAAGCTCCGTCCCCCACCCAACAGAACAGTCTAAGCCCCGCCCCCACCCAACAGAACAGTCTAAGCTCCGCCCCCCCACCCCACAGAACAGTCTTAAACTCTGCCCCCCACCCCACAGAACAGTCTAAGCTCTGCCCCCCACCCTACAGAACAGTCTAATCTTTGCCCCCCACCCTACAGAACAGTCTAAGCTCTGCCCCCCACCCCACAGAACAGTCTTAAGCTCTGCCCCCCACCCCACAGAACAGTCTAAGCTCTGCCCCCCACCCTACAGAACAGTCTAAGCTCTGCCCCCCACCCTACAGAACAGTCTAAGCTCTGCCCCCCACCCTACAGAACAGTCTAAGCTCCGCCCCCCACCCTACAGAACAGTATGAACATGTTGTTTACAAACCTGTACTTTTGATCAGCTGTTCTGAATTCTACCGGAGCCTCTTGTGTGGCGCGTGTGTCCAACAGTGCATCCCAGAATGCCTTGCGTAGGTGTCTCTTAAAGTGACGGAACCTTTTTCAGTTTGACCTCCATGACAAATAAATGAGCTGCATATAAATAGATTCTGAGCAGATGTTGAGTGTTAGAAACATGTGTAGAAATGACTTTATAAACACAGCTGTTTGTGAGACACACGTTCTGAAACTGAACTAAAGAAACTTTCACAGAATTACTTGATAAATAAATAATCCAGCTCATTGAATTTTGCTGCATGTTTTTAATAGAATAAATGTGTTGAATCAGAATCAGAATGGGCTGCATCGTTCTGTGTCATGATCCTATCAATATTCTGCCTTAGTTTAACATTAGTCCATGTGTTTTATCATGGATCACTGCATTTTAGCTGATTTTTGCTGCGTTTTACTGTAATTTGACTTTATTTTTTCATGGATTTTTAAGATATTTTACTCTTATTTTTTGTAGATTTTAGTGGATTTTTGCTGCATTCTATTTTATCTTTTAAACTTTAGCAGTTCCACAGTAAAAAAAAAAAAAAAAAGTGATCAATAAAATGAATAACAAGCTTAACAAAATAATTAGTAGCATGAACAAAGTAAGACACAAATGGAGCATAATTAAATTAAAAATAAAATAAAAATAAAATAAAGAAAAATAAGACCAAAATGAACAAGAACTAAAATATTTCCTAAATTATAAATAATGTGGACAAATTTGCAAAAACAAGAGAAAAAAAAGAACTCTGATTGAAATTTGCAGTTCTCAGCTGTTTTAATTTAGCCCTTTTCTAAACTAGTTTCCTTTTGACACCTGTTTCATGAATAAAACACAGTTTTAAAAGACAGCATTTTTCTTAATACTTCAACTAAACCATTTATTCAAAACATGTCGGCGCTGACACTTAAGAGGTAATACTCACCAATTCAATTCAGTTTATTTTCCAGACACTTATTCAAAATCTAGATAAAACAGATAAAACCAGATACAAATACACACCACGTCCAGACCAAGACAATCAAACATGAGAAAAAAAAATGCAAAATATGAACAAGCATTTAATTCAATGTGTCCTAAGCCTGGATGTAAACCTTGTGCTACTCACACTTACATTTGAAAGTGCCAACATGATATTTGTGGAGTCGTTCAGTTGTATAAACTTTTATATTAAGTTTCTTAAAAGTGCATGAAGTGTGTTTACTCTAACACAGGGGTGTCAAAGTGTGGTCCTTGAGGGCCGGTGTCCTGCATGTTTTAGATGTTTCCCTCTTCCATTCCACCTGGAGGCCATTGCATCATTATCAGTCTGATGAGGAGCTGATTATTAACTCTTTAAATGTCAGGGATGATGCATTCTGAATGGATGATTTAGTTTAAATATTCAGAAAAATTGAACCGTTTTCCTTTCAGTTTTGTGCATGGACAAGGTGCCAAAAAGCAAGAGTTTTTTTTTCAATTTAATTTAATTTAATTTGAACATTTTTAAAGGCAAAATTAAAATGGCTGGGACCACATTTCAATATATTTTTTTTGTTGTTTTGTTTTGTTTTGTTTATTTCAGTCATATATTCGCTTTTATAGCAGCAAAAAGAGAGAGAACAATACAGAATTTGACTGAAAAAGGCTCAGGCAGAAGCAAAGATTATTATGTAATAAGTAGTTTTCCACATTATTTATTTTGTAAATATTTATTAGTTTTTGTTGCTCATTTTGTTTATTTTTCTACATTTTGTTTTTTTAAATTTAGTATTTTTCTTTGATTTGTGTCTTACTTTGCTCATGTTACCAATTATTTTGTTAGTTCTCTGGAGTTAAAGGGTTAAACTGAATCACATGGAAGAGGGAAATATTTAAAACATGCAGGACACCGGCCCTCGAGGACTGGAGTTTGACACCTGTGCTCTCGAGGTACTATCCTGCGTGTTTTAGATCTAGCCCCCTCCCAACACACCTGATTCAAATGATAACCCTCTCATCCAGCTCTGCAGAAGACTGATAATGACCGTCAGGTGTGTTGGAAGAGGGTTGCATCTAAAAAATGCAGGATAGTAGCTCTGGAGGACCAGGAATGAGCACCCCTGCTCTAAGGTCTGCAGTTTGACCCCCCCTGGTTTATAGAATAAAACACATTCTTTCTATTTTGGGTCATTTTTGTGCTACCTCATGTGAAAGTGCAGGTCCTGGTAGGTCAGGCATCTAAGGGTTGATTTGATTTTGATTTGATTTGAATGATTTATTTTTGAACATGTGCAAAGTGCAACAATAATCAATACATCAATAATAATAATAACAATGACATGTCCGAAAAGGAGTAGGATGAAGCATAAGTTTATTTAATTCTACCCCTTCTTCACTTCCCCAACAACCTAAATTCATCTTATAGTAATATAGTGCATCGTACAAAAATGATGATAAATAAAATAATAACAATAACAATAATAACAATACCAATAATCAATAACTGAAGTACTAAACATAGACATATATACAAAAAACAACAACAAAACAAAACAAAAACAGCTAAAAACAAATGAGCAGATAGGAAAGTAGGTAACAAATAGTTTTTTTTGTTGTTTATTTTCTTTTTTCCTCCCTTCTTTTTTCTTGTTCTCCTTTTTTTCTTTCCTTTTTCTAAGTTGTCTGCATTTTGCTCTTATTTTTTATTTTATTAATTTTATTTTTCTATTCATTCACTTATTTTATTCATGTATTTATGTATTTATTTATTTTTTATATCTTTTAACCCCACAGAGGGGGAGTCAACAGTGCTTCAGATCAGTGCATATTCCAGTCTTGCAGACATATACTATACTATTTAGTGCATGTGTGTGACCATCATCGGTCCTCCCCGAAAGCTGAGCAGACATCCTCAATAAATAATTAAAACTTCAAGCAGTCTCAAAGGGCTTCACCGTCCCTCATAACTGCCACCCCTTTAGCTAAATGGATGTAGACCTGGGACATAGACGTCTGTGTCAAAGTTAAGCCAAATCGGTGTTTGTATGTCCAAGCTGAAGCAATTTATGTAGTGGTAATTTTTCTTGAAAACTTCGCCAACTTTGCAATGTTGAAGCACAAAAATGATGCAACTTTTCTAAAAAAAATTTGGATAACTTATGATGTCCCACTTGTTTAGATCATGTTCACCAATTTTGAGCTCATTGGGCCCAACGGCCAAGGAGGAGTTTATTAAATTACAATCAATCCAAGATGGTGGACTTCCTGTTGGTTTATGGGCGTGGCCGCCATAAGGTTTTTTGTTCGTATCCTCATGATGAACATGTGTACCCATTTTCATAGCTCTAATATCACTTGGCCATGATCTGGGTAATGCAATATATTTGGCTCTTCTAGGGGGCGGTGTAGACACATTTCTTTACGACTTCTATGAAACGACATACTCACCATTTTTCACACTTCTGAAGTGTGCGCAAAATTTGGTGAGTTTTCGTGCATGTTCTAGCAGACAAATTTCAGCTGAAAGGGCTAACGTCACAGTGGACTCGATAGGCCTTTTACCAGGCATGGTCTGCAGCAAAACACTAATAAATAAATAAATAAATAAATATTGCTAAATGTCCTTTACTGTGTACTGTCCCCCTCCTCTTTATTCTTTATACCATCATGTGACGCAGTAGCAGGGAGGACAGATGTCATTGTCAGTCTGCTCAAAAAACAACCAGACAAGCCTTGGTCCAACTGTCTGTAGACTGGTGTGAGCAGTCCTTTCTACAACTGAACATCTCAAAAACAAATATGTGACCCGCCACCACGAAACCAGGCATAAGTCGCGCTGAGCCGTTCAGAGCTACAGCCAAATTTAGGCTGGAAGGTGATTTGTTATTAGTGTTTACACCTTATCAAAAAACGGTACCTTAACACCTCTATGTTCACTTCCTGTGGTCATTACATTGAAATCCAATCAATAAAGGTGTTTATTGAGTCAATTATTTAAGCGGCGACAAAAGTTCAGGTATTGCTGAGCAAAGACAAAGACGACTTCCACCTCTTTTCGCCGAACAAAACGATCTCCGTTCCGTGGGTAAACACCCAAGTGTTTGGTACGAGGTAAAAGCTTATATTGAATGTTCTGTCCAATGGTGTAAGCCAAATGATTATAATACGTCACACTTCTGTCCTATTATTATAATATATAAAACTTCTGTGACATGTCCATCAGAGTGTCCTTTAACATCTGTCAACAATTTGTGTCAATCGGATACAAATTATTATGCGTTGCTAAGGACTTCCTACCCCAAAACAGTCCAAAACTTTAACGGACAATATCTAAAAATATGCAAATTGTAAAATATGTCCAAATGTGGATATTAAAATGACCATAACTTTGGTTCTACTTGTGATAGAAACATCATTTTTTCACCATCTTAAACCTTAGTTTCCACTCTACCAAGATACACACATAACTCAGTTTGGATTTACACACACTTATGCCTGGTTTGGTGGTGGTGGGTCACATATGTGTGTTGTCTTGAAGAAACATGTCTGTGACTACGAGCCAATTAGTATAAAAGGACAGACAGTAGAATGTGAAGACAACTATAAATATCTTGGGACCATTATGTACAGTAAATTAACTTTTGCAGCACATTGTGAGTGTGGGTATAAAAAGGTAAACCAGCGCCTGTACTGCCTCAGGAAACTGTCATCATTTCACATTGACAGGAAGCTGCTTACAATGTTTTATAAATGTTTAACAGAGACTATCATTTCTATTAGCCTGGTTCAACAATCTGACCCTAAAAAAAATAAAAACTCAGTCAGATTGTAAGGTGTAAGTAAGATAATTAGAGAGCAGCAGCTGAATGTAGAATCCCTTTATATCATTCAGTGAATTTCACCTTCTCCCCTCGGGTTTGTAGGATCACTCCAGTTAGTGAGAGTAATCAGAAGGGAGAAGTTGAACACCCAGCTGCTGCTGTCCTTCCACTTCACCATAGAGAGTCTGCTGACCTACTCCGTAGAATAGAATAGACTTTATTTTCACGCCAGCATGAAATTAGTCTTTGGTCTCACCACATAAATACCTTAAATGGACATTCATTCCATTACTTAAAACTCAAAAACATAAATAGAAATACATTCAATTCAATTTTATTTATAAAGCCCTAAATCACAACAAAGTCGTCTCAGAGGGCTTTACAAAAACACAATCAACTACAGAAATACATGAAAAGTCCCAAGCATCCCCTGTCCTTAGACCCTCCCCCTGTCCTGTTGAGGAGAACCACATTGAAGGACAGATCCACTCCCATGGACGGACAGGCTATAGATGAACGTCCATTTATAAATGCAGGGGGGGGGGGGCTGGTCCAGGCAGGCAGGGGCGGTGGTCCGGGGTCACAGGTCGGTACAGGCGAGATACTGCAGATCCTGTCGTCCATGGCTCCCACGCAGACACTGTCAGGAGAGCCATCACTCCCCCCGGGGGGGGGGACACACCAGGTGACTAGTCATGAACAGACTTGGTATGAAAGATAGGTTGTAAAAATGACAGAAACAGGTGTGAGGGAGAGAAAGAGAAGAAAGAACTCAGTGTCTGTACTTCCCCCAGCATTCTAACTCCTAGGGCAGCCTAGACTGAACTGTGACTCATACATCATGTATACATGATATATGAGTCACATAATTTTTAACTAACCTGACCATAGGCTTTCTCAAACAGGAATGTGTTCAGCCTAATTTTAAATGTAGAGACTGTGTCGGCGTCTTTAATATTAAAGGGAAGCTGATTCCATAAGACAGGGGCCTGATAACTAAAGGCTCTAGCTCCTACTGTACTTTTAGAAACCCTAGGAACTTACATGTGCACAGGGGTGTGATGGTGGCGCAGTAGTTAACACTGGTGCATCACAGACAGAAGGTTGTTGGTTCTATTCCCACACCAGACCTTTCTGTGTGGAATTTGCATGTTCTCCCCGTGTCCATGTGAGTTTTCGGCAGGTACTCCAGTTTCCTCCCACCATCAAAACACATGCACTGATAGGTTAACTGGTTAACTGGTTAATCTAAATCACCCATAGGTGTGAATGTCACAGTGATTGTTTGTCTATATATTGTTCAGCCCTGAACTGGAGACTCATACAAGGTGTACCCCGCCTGCATCTACTGGAGCTGGATTAAGCCCCCAGTGACCCCTGTGACCCAAGTGAGGATAAAGCGGGTTCAGATGACACATATGCACAGATCATTAAATCTCTCCCCTCCCCTGAGCCACCTTTCCCAGCATACACATCATACACCAGTCAGGTACCAGTGTTGTTGCTACACCAGTCTAGCATTTCCATTGTTAGTTGACCATGGGAAATTGCATTGGGTATAAATTAATGTTTGTAGATGTTTTTTTTTTCTTTCAGTGTGTGCTCTGTAGCGCTTCCCTGAAGGGAGCAGTTCAAATTCAGGATGAAGAAGGGTGGTTGTCATCATTTAAAATGTTCCTAGTTTTCCTGTCAACTGTGTAGGTTGTCCAGTCGTTTCTGGGAACGCCCTATGAGTTTTCCTGTTGTACTAATTCTGGACAGCCTACTGTTGTTGGACAGGGTGAGGTGGACATACCAAACATAAATGTTATAAGTAAGGACACTCTATTAGGTTTACATATGTCCTCTCCATTACAGTGTGGTTCTTCAGCTGTACTGAGGCAGACAGGAAGAAGTAGCAGAGGGGTAGTGAAAACAGCAGAGGAGACCATTGGTTGCCCTCTGACCTCTCTCCTGGACATCTTCCACTGCCTCAGTAGAGCTCACAATATTATACAGGACCCATCACAGCCTGGTCATCACCTCTTTCACCTGGCAGGCACTACAGGTCATTATACCAAAGGACCAACAGATTCAAAAACAGTTTTTATCCCAGAGCTATCAGTACTATAAACTCAAACTAGACTGTAACCATCTACATCATTCTGGTCACTTTCATGTACCTGCACAGCACTTTTTAATACTCATCTTAGCATTTTTATGTCTTTTTAATCTTATTTTATACTTAAATCCTTATTTTATACTTGAAATATTTACTTATAGCACATCAGCTACCATTCAGGGGCAGCCCTATATGCTCATTTATTTTTATATCATGTCTGGAGCACTTGTCTACCTGCCAGTTGTTAGTTGCCTGCGCATCCTGTTGTTTTGTGTACATGCTTTTATGTTAACCTGCAACCAAATCCTCCTTCGGGTACAAATAAACTCACCTCACCTCACCTTTAGACTTTAAACCGGAAAATACAATTATTATATTTTATATTATATATATTTTTTTTTTTCATTAGGAAGTGTGAATGTATCTTTGTCAGAAATTCATGTTTTTGTGTGAGTTTGTCATTGTTTTTTAAATGTTCAATACAACCTTCGGAAATTAGATAAATAATAATAATAATAATAATAATAATAATAATAATAATAATAATAATAATAATAATAATAATAATAATAATAATAATAATAATAATAATAATAATAATAATAATAATAATAAATTGACAGGAAATCACTGAATCGTCACCAAATTCTACTTCCGACCTTTCCTTTGAAACTTGTCACAAAGTGGAGCAGGAGTTAGTGCACATGAACATAGTATACTATGTTTATGTTAGTGCAGCTCGTGTTTTGCGCACAGACAAACAGCCGCAACTGTATTTTCCTGTGGACAGTGAAGTTAGCGGAAGTAGGTTCACGCCATCCGGTGGCACGAGGGACCCATGTTTATGATCAGAAGGAGCAGTGCGCGTGCTGCAGACACACGGGACACACTCCTCACGCTGGGGGCTGTACCCAGCCTTTAAACTGGAACAGCTTCAGGTCTGTTCAGTAAAGGACCCCCTGTTTACGAACGGGGACAAAACCGTGTGTCGGTACTGTTTGTTTTTTTATTTTTATTTTGAGGCTGTGCAACGCCAGCGCTCGCAGGTAAGCATTTGAATGTGTGTTGTTGTTGTCTTTAGTTTAAATTAATCTTATTTGGAAGTATGAATGTTTGTTAATTGTTTAGAATGTTATTGTGCTTTAATATTATGTTTATAAAAACTGTAGTAATTTGAGTAGACCTTTTTTTCTCACTTCCGCATTTAGGCGGAAATCCACAATCGGCGAGGAATTCTACTTCCGCCCGACAACGACTAGCATCACAACAATGGCACAAACAAGAAATAAATCCTACTGCAGTGTCCCAGAGTGTTTCTCATATGCCAATAAACAACCGTATCTCCACTTCCACTCCTTTCCTGCTAATAAGGAAATCAAGAAGAAGTGGGTGCAGGCCATCCGGCGAGAAGAAGGACCTAACTTTGTCATCAAACGGGGGAGTTCATATGTTTGCAGTAGACATTTCACCTCAGATGACTATGTCTTGGGCATTACCGTCAGCCGCCTGAAACCCGATGCTGTGCCGTCATTATTCCAGTGGAATCATTACGATCGGGATTATGTTAATGTACAGTCAGACGAACTTTACGTACCGCTCACCCACCTAAAGAAGGAGAAACGAAGGACCATGAGAGCAGCTAAGGCAGCTAAACTCGACCATGATTACGCTGCATCACGTCCAGCAGGTGAGAAGTTCTGGACTTACCTGTGCATGACAGTCCTGTCCAGTTGTAGGTTGTATTGTTTGAGACGTTTGCGTAAGAGCCATACAGTTTGATTCAAATAACGATTGATCCAGTGTGAACACTGATAACTTTTTTTACAGCCGTTAGACAAGCATTTACCTCACGTTGTGCACTGGCCATAATGTATGTAAATAGATCCATTTACCATTAGATTTTTGTTTTATCCTTTTGATACGTGTACATTAAGGGACATAAGCGTCATTTTATTTCTTAACCTTGTGCTGTGTCAATGAACAATATCAAACCATAGTCCACATAATAAATGTTCTTTTGTTTTTTTTTCTTGTCCTATCATCAGCACTGACGGACGCAGACCTCCGAGAGCTCAGGACTATTGCCCCAGGTGCTGCAGTGCTGACGAGCTTGGGTGACAGCGACACCGACACAGCATCCGAGAAGGACAGTAACCATCAACCAGGCCTGCCGGAGCCCTGGACACCTTTACTCAGTCCTGCGAACCGTGAGCTGTCGCCAGAGGAAACCCAAGTGAAAAGTAGGGACATGTTTTCATTGTATTTAATTTTTATTGTGTGTGTACTTCATATTTTTATGGCGACTCTAGCTGTGTTTCCATTACCCTTGGAAATTCACAAAATGTAAATATTGCTATGGAAACACTTGATTTTTGAAAAAAAAAACACTCAAAATATCGCTGAAAAGTTTTTACGGTTTCATGAGGTGGTTTTTCAGATGTTTCAATATACTGATATATCGCAAAAGCACAATGGAAACACTTTTTACGCAATTATGTCGCAGGAAGTGATGTACATGGTCACATGATCACTTCTTTTGGAGTGAAAATGGTGTGACACACATGAACAGAGGAGGAGACGGAGAGTTTTCTGGAAATAATTCAGTAGAAAAACGTTAGTGTCATTTTAGAGACAGAAAACAGCAGAGAAATGCAGCGTGAAAAGGTTAATCTGCCAGCAGTGAAATCTGGAGGGATGATATTTGACCCGAGTTACGACGCTCCTGCAGAGAACAACCGTCGATGGGAACATCTTCAAAAAACAAATATATTCGTAGGAATATCGCTATTGTTTTGCAAAAAACTGTAATGGAAATGCAGCTATTGGAAAAACGCCAAAAATCTGATGGAATGTCCAAAATATATGCAGGAATATACATTTATATATACAATTGTTCATTATATGATCCATTGTCTGTGTGTGTGTTTGTATTCCTATCTTTATGGGGACAATTATATGTTTACACAGTCACACCATGGAGACCTCTTACACTATGGGGACCAAAATTCAGGTCCCCACAAGGGTTAAATATAAATAAAGGTCCCCACTAGTAATATAGAAATGATGTGGCCCTGTAAATACATGAATTGTTCTTTTTTTTTCAGAAAGTCCCCATAAAACTTGAGGGAAACAGGTGTAAAGTGAAACATGTATTTTTCAAAGGTTTGAAGATGTGTTTTATCAAGTATTTATTTTCATGTATCTTTACAATATTTTTATTTTATTAATTTTTTAAACATTTGTTTCATTTAGTTCTTTTTTTAATCATTCATTTTATTATTAAATTTAATTTAGTTTTCAATTTTTTTATTATTAGCATATTTTATTTTAAAAAAAGATGTATTTACATTCACTACATAATGACTACTTGATTACAAACATGGTACTCATTAGACATGTAAAACGTGTATGTGTGTCCACAGAGACATATCATACTATAACTAAATGAATACTCTAGATATCACCATGAAATTCCATAGACAAATACATATAGTTAATGGACAACAGATGCAATGATCCATTTGAGTAAAAGTCAAAGGTCACAATTAACTAAAAGGCCAATATCACATTATCAAGAACGGAGGGGCACAGAACCTTCAGATGTAAAGTTCTGAAAATTTGAAAAATATAAAAATTTTACCTAATATTTAAATTCTAATGATTTTCCAGGTTATTGCCTCTGTGAAGGAGGTTATGTTTTACCTTGCATTTGTTTGTCTGTTTGTTTTGTCAGTAAGATAACTCAAAGTTATGGACAGATTTTGATGAATCTTTCAGATTTGATTGATAATGTGTCAAGGATGAAACCATTACATTTTTACTATAAAGGTCAAAGGTTAAGGTGACAGTGAAGGTCAGCAGTTCAAACACATAAGTGGTGATATCTCTCTCTTTTTTTTTTTTTCCATTCACTTCGTCTGACCTTCTGACATCAGATGAGATAACACCCATAGGCTCCATGACGTCACGTAGAGACGTCATATGACGTCATACCAATGGTATATTTGGTAAATGTATGACGTCACGGTGGTGCCGTGGTTAGCACTCGTGCCTCACAGACAGAAGGTTGTTCGTTCTATTCCCACACCAGACCTTTCTGTGTGGAGTTGGCATGTTCTCCTCGTGTGTGCGTGGGTTTTTGATTTGATTTGAATGATTTATTTCGAACATGTGCAAAGTGCAACAATAATCAATACAACAATAATAATAATAACAATGACATGTCCGAAAAGGAGTAGGATGAAGCATAAGCTTATTTAATTCTACCCCTTCTTCACTTCCACAATAGCCTAAATTCATTTTGTAGCAATATAGTGCATAGTACAAAAATGATGATAAATAAAATAATAACAATAATAACAATACCAATAATCAATAACTGAAGTACTAAACATAGACATACAGTGAGAGTAAAAAGTATTTGATCCCTTGCTGATTTTGTTGGTTTGCCCACTAATAAAGACATGATCAATCTATACTTTTAATGGTAGATGTATTCTAACATGAAGAGACAGAATATCAAAACGAAAATCAAGAAAATAACTTGAAGGAATATATATGAATTTATTTGTATTTCATTGAGGGAAATAAGTATTTGATCCCTCTATCCGAAAGCACTTAATACTTGGTGGCAAAGCCTTTGTTTGCAAGCACAGCGGTCAAACGCTTGTTGTAGTTAACCACAAGGTGAGCACACATATCAGGGGGAATTTTGGCCCACTCTTCTTTGCAGATCCTCTCTAAATCATTAAGGTTGGTGGGCTGTCGCTTGGCAACTTGGACCTTCAGCTCTCTCCATAGATTTTCAATTGGATTGAGGTCAGGAGACTGGCTGGGCCACTCCATGACCGTAATATGGTTCTTCTTGAGCCAGTCCTTTGTTGCCTTTGCTGTATGCTTCGGGTCGTTGTCATGTTGGAAGACCCAACCACGGCCCATTTTCAGCTTCCTAGCAGAGGGGAGGAGGTTGTCCCTCAGGACTGCTCGGTACATGGCTCCATCCATCTTCCCACTGATGCGGTGAAGTAGCCCTGTGCCTTTGGCAGAGAAACACCCCCAAAACATAATGTTTCCACCACCATGCTTGACGGTGGGCACAGTGTTCCTGGGATCATAGGCAGCATTTTTCTTCCTCCACACATGACGAGTAGAGTTTAGGCCAAATAGTTCAATTTTGGTCTCGTCTGACCACAGAACCTTCTCCCAATCACTTTGTGCATCTTTGAGGTGATCATTGGCATACTTTAGGCGAGCCACCACATGTGCCTTCTTAAGCAGGGGTACCTTTCGGGCACTGCAGGATTTTAATCCATTGCGGCGCAAAGTGTTGCCAATTGTTTTCCTGGTGACTGTGGTCCCAGCTGCCTTGAGGTCATTCACTAACTCCCGCTGTGTGGTTGCAGGCCGATTTCTCACTGTCCTCATGATCATTGCCACCCCACGAGGTGAAATCTTCTGTGGAGCACCAGACCGAGGTCTATTGATGGTCATGTTATACTCCTTACAATTGCACCAATGGTTGTTACTTTAATACCCAGCATCTTGCTAATGTTTTTGTAGCCCATTCCAGATTTGTGCAGGTCAACAATCCTGTCTCTGAGGTCCCGAGAGAGTTCTTTAGTCTTACCCATGCTGGAGAGTTTGGAATCTGTCTGATTGTCTGATTCTGTGAACAGGTGTCTTTTATACAGGTGATTATTTAGAACAGGTGTCTTCAATTCAGGTAACAAGTTGATTGGGAGTGTGTAACTGGTCTGTGAAAGCCAGAACTCCTAATGCATACTAGAGGATCAAATACTTATTTCCCTCAATGAAATACAAATAAATTCATATATATTCCTTCAAGTTATTTTCTTGATTTTCGTATTGATATTCTGTCTCTTCATGTTAGAATACATCTACCATTAAAAGTATAGATTGATCATGTCTTTATTAGTGGGCAAACCAACAAAATCAGCAAGGGATCAAATACTTTTTACTCTCACTGTATATACAAAAAACAAAAAAAACAACCAAAAACAAATGAGCAGATAGGAAAGTAGGTAACAAATAGTTTTTTTTGTTGTTTATTGTTTTCTTTTTTCCTCCCTTCCTTCTTCTTCTTTTCCCTTTTTTCTTCTTCCCTTTTTTTTCTTTCCTTTTTCTAAGTTGTCTGCATTTTGCTCTTATTTTTTATTTTAATTATTTTATTTTTCTATTCATTCACTTATTTTATTCATGTATTTATTTATTTATTTATTATATCTTTTAACCTCCAGGTACTCGGGTTTCCTCCCACCATCCAAAGACCAGAATTTTTCATATCACAATATATATTGCAGGGTTAAAAAAAAAATCACAATGTCAGTTTTTTTCTAATATTATGCAGTCCTAGTACGTAGTGTCGTCCTCAAACTAAACTGACTGTTGTTGTGTGTCTGTACTTCAGCTGTTAAACACAGTGTCACCGCTCTGGACCAGAACCAGGTGGACCCAGAGCCTCTGCACATTAAAGAGGAACAGGAGGAGGTTTTAATCAAACAGGAAGCTGATGATGATGGATTCCCACACACTCCTGTTCCTGTGAAGAGTGAAAACGATGAAGACGAAGCTCAGTATGCACAGCTCCATCAAACACAAACTGTGAAGAAAGAAGAACCTGAACCAGAGTATGAAGCAGCCAGTGCCTTCCATCCACAAACACAAACTGACGGATCTTCTGACTGTGACACCGACGACAGTGACTTTTGGAATGAAACCATCCATCAACCACCAAATGATGTCTCTCCAGATCACAGAACCCTCGTCACCAAACCACCAAACGTCTCCAAAGCTGATCAGAGAATGTTAACGGTTGGTAAAAACACAAATCGATTGCAGAATAATTCAAAAAAAGGAAAAAAACGTTTAAAAAGACTATGTGTGAAGGCTCGTACAAGACTAAAACTGGACACACATGAGACGAACTGCAAGTCTTCACAGCTTCAACAAAGACAAACTGAGCATCGCAGAATGGAAACAGGTGGAGAACACAACGGAGACCAGTCCATGACGCTCACTTCTGACACACAGGTAATGAACAAGTTTTTAATGTCACCCAACATTGGTTATGTGAGATTATTGTAATCACTGTGTGTGTGTTTGTGTGTGTGTGTGTGTTAGGGTTGTCACGATACTAAAATTTCCAACTCGATACCGATACTAAGGATAATACTCGATACTATTTCGATACTGGAGATGTGAGGGATTCCTTTTAAAATTTCCTCCATGGACTGTTAAAAAAAGGTAGTGAGTGCGGGTGCAGAATAAATGCATGTCTATCTCTTGGTAAGTTAAGGTAGGCCTATCTTTTTGCTCAAGCCCTTCTGCAGTGCTAACTGCAAGACTCTTTATGGTCGAGCATTATGTGCGCGGGCGGCAGCGTATTGCATCATGTGACCACCGCGGACCCCTTGCGGGACTAGCAGCGCGCACGTCAAAAATGATAGGCTGACATGCTCACGGTGGCCTCCGTGGTGGTAACGTGATACTATGCGCTACCGCCTGGCTGCTGACCGCGCGCATAAACGTTCGACTATATCGAGGCCTTTAAAAGCAAAGTTGCATCGGATGGTCCAATCACAGATCTATAGAAATAGTGTATAGGTCTGTGGTCGCACTGGCGTCATCCCGTGTGCTGTCAGAGGCAGCTGGAGAAAAAAAGAGACTTTAACTTACACGCCAGCATTATGGCTGTGCCAGAGCTGACCGCGTTGATGCCTGTTTAGAATTCTTAACGTCACCCGCTACAAAAAAGCGGTGACGCGCCATAAAAACAAATATCGATTTTCCAGCAACTTAGTATCTAATTAGATACCAAGGGTCAATATCGATTTAGTATCTAAAATCGTTTTTTTTGACAACCCTAGTGTGTGTATATGTATGTCCACAGAGACATATCATCCTATAACTCAATAAGTATTTGAGATATCACCATAAAATTACATGGACATATACATATAGCTAATGTGCATCAGATGCAATGATCCATTTGAGTAAAGGTTAAAGGTCAAGGTCACTATTAACTAAAAGGTCAAAATCACATTATTGGTTATAACTCCAGAACAAGAGTGTCACAGAACTTTCAGATTGGTACCAAATTATATGGAATGAAGATTTCTAACTGGTGTTATCACCTACGACCAATAGACTGTGCAGTCACGTGATCTCCACTTGTTTACTTCTCCATTTTGGACGGCATAACAAAGCCAGCATGTTGATCAGTGAATGTATACTCAAGTGAATTTTATCAAGAATGAGCAGTGAATCATCTCGCCCAGCACTTTCTAAGTACGTGGCACATTTAGAGGAAGACTTAAAGAAAAGGTATATCGAAACATTTTCAGTTATTGGAGCGCATGATCCATACAATTTACCCACAAGTCTAAAATTACAACTATGACTTAAACATTTTTAAATATGTCTTCCAGTGAGAATACGACGTCCTACAAGTGACATAACTGTCAAAATGCATCATCACCGCATCCACAGACATTAGCGGTTAACTAAAGAAACCTCGATCAGGCCGTTAGGTGAACCCCCATAAACATAGTCTATAAGGTTATGTGAACCCCGGTTTTCATTTTATCTCGCTCCAACGTCTCTGAACTATGATATATCCTTTAAAATTCAGAATGAGTACTGGTAAGTGTAGCAAAAAAAAGTGCAATTCTTTGCACCAAGTGATTTCTTGGTGAACTATTTTCCTCAGAACGGAGTCAAAAAATGACGTGTGGGGACATCACGTGATCGTTCTGGACCAATCAAGTTGCCGATTTTTGACAACAGATTAGCTGACAGTCTGCGTGATTATAGTCACATTAGTAGAAAAACTTTCCCAAACACCCTCCACAGAGGACAAATGACTTCTAAGAACTAAATAGTGCTTTATATACATCACTAAAACAATAATGCATATATGTGGTATATTGAAGTGTTTATATTATTATTACAATAAAAATAATACTATTATTATTATGATTATTATAGTACAAAATATGATGTAATGGTCATTGACCAGGACCATTCATGTATTATTTCTATTAGGTTATTAACTATACAGTACCGCTCAACCATTAAAGAATTTGCTTGAAAAACATAGACCATATGATCGATGTTTCTTTTGTCAACCAGTAATGTCTGTGGATGCACTGATGACGTATTTTGACAGTTCTGTCACTTGTGGGAAGTCGTAGGCTAGCTGTAAGTTGTACTTCTAAAGTTTGAAGTCGTACTTGTAATACTGACGGCTATCTGACACCATTACGAGTCTCTTCACATTGTTGAATGACTGTTGTCCAAGGTAACTTTTGCCAGACTTCGCGTACCACCGCCTGTATAACTACTTTGTAAATCGACATTCCCATGTCACTGGAAAAAGCTCTGAAGGCTTAAAAAAAGCTTGGAGGACAATAGTTATTTTTGTCAGGGTGGGCAGGGTTCTAACCAGTGCATTTTAGTGTAACATAATATTACACTATGATTAGGGCAGCGGCACCATAGACGTAGATAGTATACATAGACCCAGCATTGAATGTAACCATGATGTGGAGCCGCCATGTTGGAGTGGTCATACATTCAATTCACTTCCAAATATTTGACAGGACAAACATTTTCTACTAAAACTGAAAACAGATTTCCATGTGTGTTACGTCATACATGTAACTGTGATCAAGGACTATATGTCCTTGATCACAGTTACATGTATAGGCTTGTTTTATTAGTCATAGTTGGCTTAATATTATAGAATTTTCTGATGTGCAAAGAAGATAAGTTCGACATCATGTCTACATAATGAACGCATTCGACGATAACAATAGACGACCAAATTGTTGGACTGGATACAAAGGAAAAACTAATACTGTGTGAGCCAACAACGAATCTGAATACTACTAAGAAAGTATGTGAATACTACTAAGAAAGTATGTGAATACTTCTAAGAAAGTATGTGAATACTTCTAAGAAAGTATGTGAATACTACTAAGAAAGTATCTGAATACTACTAAGAAAGTATGTGAATACTACTAAGAAAGTATGTGAATACTACTAAGAAAGTATCTGAATACTACTAAGAAAGTATGTGAATACTACTAAGAAAGTATGTGAATACTACTAAGAAAGTATGTGAATACTTCTAAGAAAGTATGTGAATACTACTAAGAAAGTATCTGAATACTACTAAGAAAGTATGTGAATACTACTAAGAAAGTATGTGAATACTACTAAGAAAGTATCTGAATACTACTAAGAAAGTATGTGAATACTACTAAGAAAGTATGTGAATACTACTAAGAAAGTATCTGAATACTACTAAGAAAGTATGTGAATACTACTAAGAAAGTATCTGAATAAAACTAAGAAAGTATCTGAATACTGCTAAGAAAGTATCTGAATACTACTAAGAAAGTATGTGAATACTACTAAGAAAGTATCTGAATACTACTAAGAAAGTATCTGAATACTGCTAAGAAAGTATCTGAATACTACAAAGAACGAATCTGAATACTGCTAAGAAAGTATGTGAATACTACCAAGAAAGTATGTGAATACTACCAAGAAAGTATGTGAATACTACTAAGAAAGTATCTGAATACTACTAAGAAAGTATCTGAATACTGCTAAGAAAGCATCTGAATACTACAAAGAACGAATCTGAATACTACTAAGAAAGTATGTGAATACTACCAAGAAAGTATGTGAATACTACTAAGAAAGTATGTGAATACTACTAAGAAAGTATCTGAATACTACTAAGAAAGTATCTGAATACTGCTAAGAAAGTATCTGAATACTACAAAGAACGAATCTGAATACTACTAAGAAAGTATGTGAATACTACTAAGAAAGTATCTGAATACTACTAAGAAAGTATCTGAATGCTGCTAAGAAAGTATCTGAATACTACTAAGAAAGTATCTGAATACTACAAAGAACGAATCTGAATATTACTAAGAAAGTATGTGAATACTACTAAGAAAGTATCTGAATACTGCTAAGAAAGTATCTGAATACTACAAAGAACGAATCTGAATACTACTAAGAAAGTATGTGAATACTACTAAGAAAGTATCTGAATACTGCTAAGAAAGTATGTGAATACTACAAAGAACGAATCTGAATACTACTAAGAAAGTATGTGAATACTACTAAGAAAGTATCTGAATACTGCTAAGAAAGTATCTGAATACTACTAAGAAAGTATCTGAATACTGCTAAGAAAGTATTTGAATACTACAAAGAATGGATCTGAATACTACTAAGAAAGTATGTGAATACTACAAAGAAAGTATCTGAATACTGCTAAGAAAGTATCTGAATAGTACTAAGAAAGTATGTGAATACTGCTAAGAAAGTATCTGAATACTACTAAGAAAGTATGTGAATACTACAAAGAACGAATCTGAATATTACTAAGAAAGTATGTGAATACTACTAAGAAAGTATCTGAATACTGCTAAGAAAGTATCTGAATACTACAAAGAACGAATCTGAATACTACTAAGAAAATATGTGAATACTACTAAGAAAGTATCTGAATGCTGCTAAGAAAGTATCTGAATACTGCTAAGAAAGTATCTGAATACTACAAAGAATGAATCTGAATACTACTAAGAAAGTATGTGAATACTACTAAGAAAGTATCTGAATACTGTTAAGAAAGTATGTGAATACTGTTAAGAAAGTATGTGAATACTGCTAAGAAAGTATGTGAATACTACTAAGAAAGTATCTGAATACTAAGAAGAAAGAATCTGAATACTGCTAATATCTGAATACTACTAAGAAAGTATGTGAATACTGCTACGAAAGTATGTGAATACTGCTACGAAAGTATGTGAATACTGCTAAGAAAGTATCTGAATACTGCTAAGAAAGTACCTATGTGAATACTGCTAAGAAAGAATGTGAATACTGGTAAGAAAGTATCTGAATACTGCTAAGAAAGTACCTATGTGAATACTGCTAAGAAAGAATGTGAATACTGGTAAGAAAGTATGTGAATACTGCTAAGAAAGTATGTGAATACTGCTAAGAAAGTATCAGAATACTGCTAAGAAAGTATGTGAATACTGCCAAGAAAGTATAATAACAAAATGATGGAATCAGAAGGCTGGAGGTATCTTCTTTTTTTTTTTTTCGGACAGTGTACTCGCACTTGACACTTTATAGAACAGATAATATATTTATCTGTAAAAAACAACAAAACCAAACAAACATAAATATTCAAAAGCTAATGGATAATAAAACTAAACCTTCACTGTGTATAGTGTCGGAACCACCCTGATCACCACTCCAAGATGGCGGCTGTAGAGTAAAAAAAACTGTATTTTATGTCTAACCTCGTTGTTATGCTCAGTGTATTCTGACACTTGCAGGAATATTTAAACTATATGATGTTTTTATCTTTTATTTAATGTTTGAAAAATGAGCAGATTTTTACAAACCTGTTAAATTTGTCACACCAGATTATCAGTTTTACATTTCATTAATATCAGTTACCTACAGGCAAGGCAAGGCAAATTTATTTGTATAGCACATTTCATGTACAGGACAACTCAAGGTGCTTTACACATAAACAGGTATATTATCATTAATATCAGTTATCTACAGGTATATTATCATTAATATCAGTTATCTACAGGTATATTATCATTAATATCAGTTATCTACACGTATATTATCATTAATATCAGTTATTTACACGTATATTATCATTAATATCAGTTACCTACAGGTATATTATCATTAATGTCAGTTATCTACAGGTATATTATCATTAATATCAGTTATTTACAGGTATATTATCATTAATATCAGTTATCTACAGATATATTATCATTAATATCAGTTATCTACAGGTATATTATCATTAATATCAGTTATCTACACGTATATTATCATTAATATCAGTTATTTACAGGTATATTATCATTAATATCAGTTATCTACAGATATATTATCATTAATATCAGTTATCTACAGGTATATTATCATTAATATCAGTTATCTACAGGTATATTATCATTAATATCAGTTATCTACACGTATATTATCATTAATATCAGTTATTTACAGGTATATTATCATTAATATCAGTTATCTACAGATATATTATCATTAATATCAGTTACCTACAGGTATATTATCATTAATGTCAGTTATCTACACGTATATTATCATTAATATCAGTTATTTACAGGTATATTATCATTAATATCAGTTATCTACAGATATATTATCATTAATATCAGTTATCTACAGGTATATTATCATTAATATCAGTTATCTACAGGTATATTATCATTAATATCAGTTATCTACACGTATATTATCATTAATATCAGTTATTTACACGTATATTATCATTAATATCAGTTATTTACAGGTATATTATCATTAATATCAGTTATCTACAGGTATATTATCATTAATATCAGTTACCTACAGGTATATTATCATTAATATCAGTTATCTACAGGTATATTATCATTAATATCAGTTATCTACACGTATATTATCATTAATATCAGTTATTTACACGTATATTATCATTAATATCAGTTATTTACAGGTATATTATCATTAATATCAGTTACCTACAGGTATATTATCATTAATATCAGTTACCTACAGGTATATTATCATTAATATCAGTTATCTACAGGTATATTATCATTAATATCAGTTATCTACAGGTATATTATCATTAATATCAGTTATCTACACGTATATTATCATTAATATCAGTTATTTACACGTATATTATCATTAATATCAGTTATTTACAGGTATATTATCATTAATATCAGTTACCTACAGGTATATTATCATTAATATCAGTTATCTACAGGTATATTATCATTAATATCAGTTATCTACGGGCATATTGTTCAGTAGTTCTGCTCTATTGTCTCTGTGACTCTAAACAAAAGGATACGGTTTTGAAATTATATGTGTTTCTCTTTTTTTTTCTCAGTAACAAAGTAAACCAAGTCCTTGTGGTGAAATTTTCAATTTATATTGAATCAAACTGAATGAAATCGGTTTGAATTGAATCATTTTTTAAAAAATGTATGAATCGCCCTGAATTGGATCATCATCTGTAAATCGACATTTGAATGGGGTTGTTTTGTGAGTAGCAGATTCACACCCCTAGTGAATAGTGACCTAAATCACCAGTATTTGGAGCATCTGCGTGAAGCTCATTGGCCGCTGGTTACATTTAATGCAGACTGTTGCACATGCGTGTAGTGTCAGGCCGTCTTGGTTAGTGTTACACTGTAGAAAATTCCTGGTGAGAACCCTGGTGGGTGAGTGGAGTTCAGCTGTGGAGAGTCCCTAACAAGTCATGTTACTTGAATCATATCCAAGGTGAGTTTGAATTCAATTACTTTCTTCCAGTCCAGTATGAAATCCTTATCCTACTTCTCATATAAGACCAGCCTCTAGGCCTAAATATCATCACTATTTTTGCTGTTTCATTATGCTACGTTAGGCTGATGACAGACCGGTTTTGAATTTGATTTTTGTAGAGTATGGGGCCATTTATTATTTCTTGGTTTATAACAGTCATAACCAATGTTAATTTGTTCTGTTTAAGGAATAATGACGTGTTATTTTTTTACACTGCTACGTCATTTGGTGGCCTCTTGATAATTTATTTTTTTACAACCTATTATATTTATATTTACTTCCAGGTGTTACATTCTCAAGCTCTGTCAACAACACCCCTGAGACCATGGATGGTTGTACACAACGATGGAGAGGTTATGACTACACACTGTACTAGTATGGCAGGGTTGGGAGAGGCCTGCAGTCGTATTACTGCAACACTTTCTACAACCGAGGCGGCATGTTTGTCATTACCCTGTGTGCGCTCAGATTCATCTGGTGGGAAGGCGGACTTTGCTGAAGGGTATGAGATTGACTTTACAAGCCCAGCAAGGAAAAGAAGTGTCAATGGAGGTGTTGTACCAACCCCAACAGTCACGAAATCTAGAGAGATCCCTCTTCCAACACCTGAGGAAAATGAGGCTTTCTATGACCAGTTGATGGGTACTGGGGTTCAATGTGCAGTCCTTTCACTCACTCCCAAATATGCTCCAAATTTCATGCCTAAATCAGTGTTGCTTGAAATGCCAAAACCATTGAGTGAACTCTACGATGAAACGTTTGGGAGGATGAATTATCCTGAACTAAGCCAAGCTGCCAAGGAACTGTTCCCCACAATTCAAATTACTCATGAAAAGGTAATTGTGTTATCTGTTATCATCTTCTAAATGTGACAGTAATTCAAACCTGTTGTTATGATGTTGAAGATGTGTGTCATTTTTACAATAAATGTGAAGGTGACATTATTTTGTATCCAACAATAAGTTGTACATGTGTTGCATATATTTTGTCACTCACTCCTTTACATGTATCGACTCCTCTCTTGCAGGCTCATTTAATTGAACAACAAACAAGGAATCAGGCGAAGTGTAAGATCTGGTTTGGTCAGAGATCAGGACGGATAACTGCATCTCAGTTCAAGTCAGCGTGCTGGACAGATCCAGCCAACCCATCCATCTCTCTAATTAAAAGGATCTGCTATCCCGATGCTTATAAATCCTCTACAGAAGCAACAAGGTACATGTCAAATAACTTCCTACATCCCTATCACAGCGTTCCTGCAGGGTCTAAAAAAGTCTTAAGAAGTCTAAAAATCTGAAACTTAAACTTTAGGCCTTTAAATGTCTTTAAAAAAAAAACACCCATATTTTCATCCCAGGTCTAAAATGTAATTTACTCAAGTTTATTTAATTTTTTTTACGACCACTCTGATAGAAGTGTCTGTAGAAGAAAAAAAAAGTGTCTGTTGCTTTTCCTGATGTTAGCTGATGAAAACTAATGGTCTGGGGGCTCAGTTTGTCCACTACCACATTCCGAACCTTTCATAATTTTGTTCCAGCTCTCGCGTAAACTACGGTTAACCTGATGGTATCTCACAATACCATCTGGGACCCTTTCACAACCGATCCGCTTTAAAGGAGGGGCCTTATCGAAAATCCTTGCATGTGGTTAGATGAAAAATCTGTCCGTCATCTTGACTGACACGCTGCTTCAACCACTCATGTTGAAATCAAGCCACTGAATTTGCGAAAATTTGATCCCCATACTACTCAGGTGGTTTTGTGAGCATAGCATAACACAGCCAGATGAAGTAAGTCCGGTTATTCTACGGTGGCCACAGGGGCAAAGGCACCACATTGATAAAAGGCTGCAAACACAAGAAAGATGCAACAACAAAAGACACAAACACATAAAATAGATGCAGCAGAAGTGAAGCTGCAAGAGAAAAATGCTGCAATAACAGAAACCAAGCAGAAGCAAAAACGTACAACAACTGAAAGAGAGAAACGTTGCTGATTGACTCCACAACAAAACACAAGTTCACCAAAATAAAACCAATATAAAACTGCATTACCTCATTATAATCTTATAATAAGCTTGCACTTTTTCATTTCCAATACAAAGTGACATGAATTTGAGAATCAAATGTGATTCGATTTTTATTTGAGGGGGGTCTCCATGTTGGTCTAAAGTGTTTCTCAGAATACTCTAAAAAAAACAAAACAAAAAGTAAAATGTAATTTGGTGATTCCTGTAAGACCCCTGTATATACCTATGTGAAATATTTGATCATTTATGTTCTAATTCTTGGTTCTTCCAGATATGGCTGTGACCATGAAAATGTTGCACATGCTGTGTATGAAGAATTGATCAAGGAAGATCATGAAGAATGTGAGGTGTCAGAAGCTGGTCTGTACATACACCCTGATTATCCCTTTTTGGGAGCATCACCAGATGGCCATGTCAAATGCCAGTGTTGTGGCCAGGGCATCTTTGAGGTTAAATGTCCCTTCTGTCTAAAGGAACAATCGCTAGATGAAGCCTCGGAGAGAAAACAGTTCTATCTGGACAAAACAGAAGAAGGGACGTTCCAGTTAAATAAGCACCATGTTTATTATTATCAAGTGCAACTACAGCTACTGCTGTCAGAGGCTAAATACTGTGACTTTGTTGTATGGACTGAGCAGGAAGTGTTTGTTCAAAGAATACACCCAGACAAACACTTCATTAATGACGCTGTTGAACAAGCAAAAATGTTTTATATACAGTGTATCTTACCAGAACTTTTAGGGAAGTGGTACAGCCGGACAGTAAAGAGTGGTCCTCTACTAAACAACAATGTTGTGAACATTAAATTGTGTTACTGTCAAAATGACAATGTTTCGGGGAACATTCTGGAATGTGAGTCAGGCTACTGCAAAATCGGCAAGTTTCATCAAACATGTCTGGGACTGAAAAATCAACCAAGAAGGAAATGGTTGTGTCCAGACTGTAGGACAACTGCAAAAACACACAATAAAAATATGAAGTGAAAATGAATTGGATTAATGACAGTGGTGATCAACACTCCATATCTGGGTAGACCAGTGAAGTCTCTCACTTTAGTGTCATTGTCCTTCAACAGACATTTCACCTTGTTTCTTAGCATCACAACTTCTTCTGTCTTTTGTTATTTTGGTTGAATTATTGTCTTCATCTGCAACTCCATAATTTGTTCCAGCTTCACCGTCAAGAGTTCAGTACTGTGTCATTATCCTCATCCTGGACCTGGACAACACCAGGGCTGAGGGTGGGGTGGAATGGCTCTGTCCTTCTCTTCCTTTGTCGTCTCCTCTTAAAGTTGTCCAATTCTCTAGCTGTCTTTGTCTTGTCTGGTGAAGCACTGGTGATGAGGGGTGGTTACTTTTTTGTCCTGAAATAAAGTAAAAAGAGCATGTATTACCTGACTGACATAGTCTTATTATTTTGTCAAACAAAAACCCAGGATCTATCTGCTATTCATGCCTATTAATGAACGATTATTTAAAATAAAAATAGAATTCATTATTGCAATGAATTAATGTCAACAAAATGCATAGTATACTCGGTAGCGATGCGCGGTTAGGGGGTTTCACAGAAATCCGCCCCGCCCAAACCCAAGACGTGGCTAGGCCCGCCCCGCCCAACCCGCATGATGTCACGTATGGATAAACCCAACCCGCCCGCTATCAACCCGCGAGCTTAAATTTGTCTCTAAACTCACATAGTACATTCGCAGCATCTTTACCTTGTGCTTCTAATGTTAAAAGTCATGAAGCATAATTTTTGTCTCCTTTCTAACGTCTCAATATGCACTCCAGCACATAAAATAGACTCCACCCACATCATCACTCTATAAAGCCAACACATACAACGTTTCCGTACAACCTTCGCATCGCCTGTTTTAATCTTCTCCCTGATCAAGTCCCACATTTTCACTCTTATCTCTGAGTGTTCAGGGAGATTTGGCGCTAATAACAAATAACAAAAAGTTGGGATAAAAAAGCATTCAAAACAGGAAGTGACGGGCTTGCACATGCGCGACCCGAGCACACACACACACACACACACACACACACACACACACACACACACACTTCAGCGGGTATTGATTGTCCCTGACCCGCCCCACCCGCATCCGCAATATGTATTAATACTGCGACCCAGCCCGCCCGACTTGTGGGTCACCCGCGGATATCCGCTGGCCAGCGGGTAGCCCGCATAACACTAATACTCGGCAACATAGGCCTCTAACCATCAGGGTTCCACCTGGGTCGAAAAAAGTCTTAAAATGTCTAAAATGCAGAAACTTAAATTGCAAGTCTTGAAATGTCTTAAAAACATCCATATTTTCATCCCAGGTATAAAATGTAATGTACTTAAGTCTGAATTTTATTTTATTTTATTTTTTACATCTGCTCTGTCCATTCTGACAGAAGTGTCTGTAGAAGAAGAAAAAAAACTACCCGTTGTTGTTTCTAATGTCAACTCATGAAAACTAATTACCGTATTTTCCACACTATAAGGTGCATTAAGCAAAGTCAAAATCATGAGATAAAAAGTCTAAATTCCCAGTCACGAAGCACAACCAGAATTAATCCATCTACGAGGCGCTCTGTGGTTTTTGGAGAAAGTTTTTAAAAATGCGCTTTATACTCTAGAAAATATGGTATTTGGCTCAGTGTGTCCACTACTGCATTCTGTACCTTTCATATATTCATATATATTCCACAAATATAAGAAAGTTGAACTTTTTAATTTCCAATACAAAGTGACATGATTTAGAGAATAAAATGTGATGGTCTTTTTATTTGAGGGGGTCTCGATGTTGGTAAAAATGTTTTGTCATAATGGACTAAAACGGTCTAAAATTTAACTTGGTGATTCTTTCAAGAATCCTGAATAATTACAGCCCCGTCAATATTCAATATTTCATGACTACTTGGTCTACGTGGGGACACCTGAAAAAAAAAAAGAAAGTATTAAGTCAAGTGAAAACAATTGAATCAAAATCATCACACATCAGAAAATGTAGGGTAGAAATCGATGACAGTTCCTCCACACATACATATTCTATGGGTCTGTGTCCAATAATCTTATAGTTAATGTTTAGACCCACGGTTCTCAAACTGGGGTCCGCGGACCCCTAGGGGGATGTGGCGCATGTCCAGGGGGTACGCCAAATTATTCACGGTTTTGTTTTTGTTTAGTTTTTTTTGTTTTTTTTGCTGTTTTATTTTGAAATGCGGAAGTTTTATTTTGTAGCGAGCGGGCGGAAGTAACAGCGCTGTTTGACGCTAGCTTGACTAAATTGAGACGGAGCGAGTCACAGGCTATTTTTAGCCACCCTGCAGCGAACATGGATCGATTTTTGTGTCCGCCAAGTTCCTCAAGGAGTGGTAAAAGAAATGACAATGAAAATGACAAAAACAAACACCCTAACCCTAAAAAGAGAAAGTACATTGATAGTTATATTGAGTTTGACAAGCTCATCCCTCTCATTAAGTCTCTGTCTGTCTGTCTGTCACACACACACACACACGGTTTTGTGTGTCTTTTGTTCCGTTTATTATTTTAAAATTATTTAAAATTGTTGTTTCTGAAGTGTTCATTTATATTATAATACCTGAAAATGTGGCTGGTTTGCACAAAAGCACTATTAAAAAAGGTTATCATTGTTTCATAATAATCATTGTTGAAGTGGTTTTTTATCATTTTCAGTATCGCGAGGATGAGGGGGGACATGGAAAAATGTCACCCCTCCAAGGGGGACCTGGGCCAAAAAAGGTTTGAGAACCCCTGGTTTAGACAAGTGTTAGAACTTACCATTCAGAAAGTGTTTTCCTTGTCGATTACTACATCTGTACGCTGAGAACGAAATGACCATGTTTTTATTCAAGGACAAAATTAAGTAAATAAGTGTGTGTGTGTGTGTGTGTGTGCGTGTGTGTGTGTGTGCTGTTGTTTTGCCCTCCAGGATGTTGGTTGTCTCGATGTCATATGATTCATGACGTCAGCTGCATGAAGTCAATAGTTTTTGAGATCTCTACAGTAGAGGTCAAAGGTGACATGTGTCCAAATTAACTTCTATAACACTTGTTGTGTGTATCAAACATAGACATATCGCGCTATAACTTAATCATTACTGGATATATTATAATATTAGACTGACCCATATATACATATAAACAAATTATCAATAATGCCAAAGGTCAAAATCTGCTACGTAAGGCAGACAACAGTGTGTCCACGGCTAAATATCATTAGCATCCACACTTCAATGGCACTTCATCAAAGTGGACTCAGCTTCTATGTTGTGCTAACTGGTGAGTATTAGTATCTGTTAGCATGTAGCCTCACTGGATAATACTAGCATCTGTTAGCATGTAGCCTCACTGGAGAATACTAGCATCTGTTAGCATGTAGCCTCACTGGATAATACTAGCATCTGTTAGCATGTAGACTCACTGGAGAATACTAGCATCTGTTAGCATGTAGCTTCACTGGAGAATACTAGAATCTGTTAGCATGTAGCCTCACTGGAGAATACTAGCATCTGTTAGCATGTAGCCTCACTGGAGAATACTAGCATCTGTTAGCATGTAGCCTCACTGGAGAATACTAGCATCTGTTAGCATGTAGCCTCACTGGAGAATACTAGCATCTGTTAGCATGTTGCCTCACTGATGAGTACTAGCATCTGTTAGCATGTAGCCTCATGTGTTGTAATCATTTTTATCAAATGTACTAAGGTAGTGTAATTATTAAGCTACAACTGCTTCACACATCCAGACGTGTGTGTCTGTGCACACATGAACGAACACAACTGAAAACACTTCAGTCTTCTCTCATCCCTGTTTATTGATTGATCTACTCTAACCCTTTAACTGGTCTACTTTAACCCTTTAACTGGTCTAGTTTAACCCTTTAACTGGACTAGTTTAACCCTTTAACTGGTCTAGTTTAACACTTTAACTGGTCTAGTTTAACCCTTTAACTGGTCTACTTTAACCCTTTAACTGGTCTAGTTTAACCCTTTAATGCTCAGATATTATTTTAGGTAACTATTCTGCTGTGGAGGAAAATCACAACAAAAGTGTAAACTATAATAAAAACAAACAAATCCTAAAGTGTTTATTTTTAGTTTCACTCACTGCTTTGTTTTGTTCCATCGTTTGTTCAGAATGATGAATATTTAGAATAACTCGTACATATAGAACACTCACCAACGACGCATCAGAAGTTAAAGGGTTTTTAAAAATGGAATTCATCTGATTAATCGATTAATCGACAGAATACTGGATTATAAAAACAGCCTTGGATGAAACTATCAAATAGTTTAATCTAAGGCTGTAACTATCCATATTTAAATGAAAGGTATGGACATTGAACATTCCTTCTGTGATCGGCAAGTTTTTTTGGTGATCGATATCTGTGATCGAGCCAAAAAATGCTGATCGGTGCATCACTAGGTAAAAGTAGAAGTACTGATTCAACTCATTTTTATGAAGTAAAAGTAAAAAAAAGTATAACTTCTCAATTGTAATTAAATAAAAAAACAAAACAAAAAGTAAAACTGCATTTTTTTGCCATGAATGAAAAAAAATACTTAAATAAATCTGATAAGTTTTAAAAGTTTCTATAAATAAAGCTTTTAAAAGTGAGTTAGTGTGTAGAAAATGTGTTTGTTCAGGTCACAGTTACTCAGTTTAGTGGATATGGACAGAAAATATATGGAGAAAAAGTTACAACGGGGGAAAAAAAGTAGGATTATGAGATAAAAAAACAGATAAGAAATGTAAATTAAGGAAAAGAAGTCACAATTGAGATAAAAAAGTGCTAATAATAAGTAATAATAAAAAGTAGAAGTACTGATTCAACTGCTTTTCTGAAGTAAAAGTAAAAAAGTACAACTTCTCAATTGTAATAAAGTAAAATGGATGAAATAATATTTATTTAACCAGCATAAATTCTAAAAGTTTCAAAAGTATCTAAAAATAAAGACTTTGGAAGTCATTATTAGATGTGTTTGTCACAGTTACTCACTTTAGTGGATATGGACAAAACATTTAGGAAAACTGGGGCAAAAATTTTAAAAAAGGTCATCATTATGATGTAAAAAAAAAAAGTCAAAGTATGACTATGATCATAAATTGTATTTAATTAGTGACAGAAGGATGACAGTCAAACATATGTTCAGTGTCGACCATTAATCTGAGCGTCAGCGTCGACACCACACAGACGTTATTTACCACTGACCAGTTTTTCATATCCCAATATATATCGCAAAGTTAAATAAAAATTGCAATGTCAGTTTTTTTCTAATATGGTACAGCTCCAGTGGACGTTAATGTAATGTACACCAAAGATATATATGTGATCAGTGAGTACGTAGTTTTTATTTGTAACCCACTGCTGAACTGAACCTGACCATGTTGTTTTACCTTTAGGTTGACGGTAAACCAGAGGTGACAGTAAGCCGGAACGCACCGGAACGCTGTGTCGGTAAGAAATACACAGGCTTCTTCTTCTGGAATGCCTCGGAAAAGTACTTTCACCCATGAATACAATAAGAGCCCTTGCTTTTTTCAAGTGAATTTTACCAAAATAAATGTAAAACTGTTAGCCTATCCTAGCCTAGCAGTGCTATCGCTATTCATTCCATGTATGGGTCTAGTGGTGCTTCATAGTCAGAGGAGGCGGGGCTAAAAGGTTGTCTTTCAAATCACTCTGTATGCAATAGGACGGTACTACAACCAATCAGTGTAATCTTTAGGATGACGCAGTTAGAGCACCGGAAATTGACGGAGGAGTCTGGAGAAAATTAGGAATGACTAAACAAAATGGTGGATTATGGAGCTGAACGACTGTTGTCGCTTCTGTAAAAAGAATTTAAAGATTGTTGACGTTTTCTCACATTCTTCACTCATCTGTGATAAAATGAAATCTACACCTGTTGTTGTTCTTCTTCTATGGTTGTTTACGCTTGTTTCTCTACCAATCAGTGCAGCATCACTTTGTTCGGCCCGCCCTCTGACTCTATACTTCACGGTAGACCTTTGACCTTTGCCCAAAAATCAGATTTGAATTTCATTTGGAAATTAATGTATTTGTATAATATTCAAATAATTATCATAATTATATTACTCTGAAAATGCCTCACTAACCTCTGTATCAAAATTAAATATTATATTCAGTCGCACAGAGCAGGAGCAGGTCGTCTGTTTAATATGCACATTCTCACACAAATTCTCACCTCATTGGAAAGGTGAGAATTTAGACAAAAATAACTCGTCAACCAATTTATTTGCAGTCAAACACAGTCACATTTTAAATAGTATTTAAATAGAAATGTTTTTAAAAACGTACGATGGCGTATTCTCTACAAAACAATCTCATATGGTGTGGTACTTTATAATAGAAGCTATATGGTATGCTGGGGGTGTCACAGTTATTTAAAATGTGGGGGTGTTCTAGGATGTGGCACATGGTCACATCAGGAAAAGGAACCAACAAGTATCCATAAATACATCAAAATCATTGCTTCAATAGACGCCATGTTTCTCGTTAGACTCGTTAGCGCCCCCTAGAGGATTTCAAATACAACATCCATAATACACACAGAGGCATAAAAACCAGCTCCAGGAGCAACGTCAGGAACGGAAATAATAAATTAGGCTTTAGAAGAGAGAGAGAGGGGGGGGGGGTTTATACATTTATTTAAAAATGTCATTTTAGAACATCTTCATATCATCTGTAACTGTTTGTAATTTAATCATGGTCCATGTTGTGAATATGTTCTTGTTCCTGATTGGAATTTCATTATAAGAGAGCTTTGTACGTGTGTGTGTGTGTGTGTGTGTCTGTGTGTATATGTATGTGTGTGTGTGTCTGTGTGTGTGTGTGTGTATGGTGTAATCAAGCATTTGTGTGTGTTTTAACATGTCTTGTGTTTGTTGTTTTGTTTTTCTGTACCACTGCCTCTTTTTTTGCATCTTGTTTGGTTCTTTTGTGCTGATTGAAATGAGGACCCCCTTGAAAACGAGATGGTTCATCTCAAGGGGCTACCCTCTTAATAAAAGAATTTGAACACAGAAACGAGGGGTAAAGTGACATAGTAATTACATGTTGTATATAAACTGTCATTACAGAAATATTAAAGCTTTCCAAAGGTCAACCTCAGGTAACATCCCAACCAGCCCCAGTGATGTGCATGCCAGTGTACTACGCAGGTGATGCCACCCAGGACAGGAGGTTCTGTCGGTTGTGCCAGCAGGACGGGCTGCCGAGGATAAGCACCGTTTACTGTGAGAAGTGCCAGGTGCCTTTGTGCCTCACTACTACAAGAAACTGTTTCAGGCGGTGGCACCTGAACCACTGAAAATGCACAAAAGCCCCGAACTGCAAAAAAAAAACACTTTTTACTTAGTTCCAGTTTTTACTGTGTTCAGTGTTTGTGCACATTTTTGTAAATGGTTACAGTTTTATTCTACTGTTGTATACAATAAATCTACTACATTTTGAGAATAATACAGTTTTTTTGTATTTATTCAAACCATGCACAATGGTAGACTTGGTGTGACGGTGTGTCATTAGTGCACCGTCACCTCCTGCCCCGTGTGTATTTTTTTGTCTTTCTCTATCTACATACGTCGCAGGTGTGAAGCGCGACTTTCTCGCACTGTGCGCAACGCTCTCGCACAGTTTAAACTAGAATTCAGATATAGACATTTCCCGGTGATGCACACACACACACACACATATGTTGTTAATATATCATGTATTAACACTGCTGATAACTATCACTCCAATCATATATGAATCAGACTTTAGTGAAGGGTGCATGAGTAATGATAGAGTAATATCTGATTTATGGTGAATTAAAACTAGGACGGAGGCTTCTAACCTTCATATCCGTCACCTGTTGGCCGTGGTCTACTTACCCCTCTGCTGGACTCAAAGCCCCTGGTCTACTGTGTTTTCCACAAGTTATATTAATGATGAATTAACATATTACTTAGCAAAATCTTTTGAGTCACTATATGAGTCATGATATATTAATGATAACATATGATGAATTAATCTATGAACAAGACATATTCCTAGTATGTTAATACATACTCTAAAAATAATTCATGTCTGACTCATAAGTTGCCCCTTATTCTGCAGTCATGACATTATAATGATTACTACACCATTAGTTAATATATGAACAAGTTATATTAATGATGAATTAACATATTACTTAGCTAAATCTTTTGAGTCACCATATGAGTCATGGTACATTAATGATTAACATACCATTAATTAATGTATACAGATGTGATATTCAGAATGTGTTAATATATGGGTCATTCCATGCTAATGTGTAAATTTTTTAGTGCCGACAATTGATAGACGTACAGCCTTAATTATGATAGATATGGACAAAACTTTTATTGAGTCCTATTTCTCTTATAGTCCTGACATAAATATGATAAATTTGGAAAGATAGTCCAATAAATGACGGAATTAGAAAAAAATCATTTCCAGGTTGATGGACGGAAAAGGTAGGAACAATTTAATTTTTTTAGTCATGCTTGATTGTGTATTGAATAAACAACCTATTCCTTTGAAAATATTCGTGTTTTTATTTTTTATCCTGAAGTTATAATTAAAAATAATGTTCTGGAGAAAACTGTAGTGTTTTTGTACTAGTTTCTGTGGTTTGAGATAAGAAATAATATCAAGTAAGGGACGTCAGTCATTCCGTCCAGAAAAATGACGGGCGTTACACAGCCTGCTACTGACGAACTTACATTGTGAAATACACACTAAATACATAGGAATTATTCTAGTTAGTATATTGACACGATAAGGGCAGATAAATCAGTATTAATCAAAGGTCTTGGCTGTAAATCAAACTCGAAGTCAACCACTGCATTTTCCGTCCATCCACTGACGTCCGTGACAAGAGTGGGAAAACCCAATTTCAATTCAATTCAATTCAATTTTATTTATAAAGCCCTAAATCACAACAAAGTCGTCTCAAAGGGCTTTACAAAAACACAATCAATTACAGAGATACACGAAAAAGTCCCAGGCATCCCCTGTCCTTAGACCCTCCCCCTGTCCTTAGACCCTCCTTCTCGGCAAGAAAAAACTTCCAAACCCAGTGGGAAAAAGAAGAAATCTTGAGGAGAACCACATTGAAGGACAGATCCACTCCCATGGACGGACAGGCTATAGATGAACGTCCATATATAGATGCAGGAAGGGGGGCTGGTCCAGACAGGCAGGGGCGGTGGTCCGGGGTCACGGGTCAGCACAGGCGAGATACTCCAGATCCTGTCGTCCATGGCTCCCGTGCAGGCACTGTCAGGAGAGCCACTACTCCCCCCAGGGGGGGAGGGGGGAAAGGGGACACCAGGTGACTAGTCATGAACAGACTTGGTATGAAAGATATGTTATAAAAATTACAGAAACAGATGTGAGGAAGAGAAAGAGAAGAAAGAACTCAGTGTCTGTACTTCCCCCAGCATTCTAACTCCTATGGCAGCCTAGACTGAACTGTGACTCATACATCATGTATACATGATATATGAGTCACATAATTTTTTAACTAACCTGACCATAGTCTTTCTCAAACAGGAATGTTTTAAGCCTAATTTTAAATGTAGAGACTGTTTCGGCGTCTTTAATATTAAAGGGAAGCTGATTCCATAAGACAGGGGCCTGATAACTAAAGGCTCTAGCTCCTACTGTACTTTTAGAAACCCTAGGAACTTTCAGTAAACCTGCATTCTGAGAACGAAGGGTTCTATTGGGTTGGTACGGAACCAGATCATCTTTAAGATAAGAGGGGCCCATACCATTAATGGTTTTATATGTAAGGAGGAGGATTTTAAATTTAATTCTAGACTCAACTGGAAGCCAGTGAAGGGTTTGGAGCACAGGCGTGATGTGTTCTCTTCTATTTGATCCTGTTAATAATCTTGCTGCTGCATTTTGAACCAGTTGCAAGCTTTTTAGGGAATATTTAGGACATGCTACAAGTAAGGAGTTACAATAATCTAATCGTGATGTAACAAATGCATGAATTAATTTTTCTGCAGTCGTTTTAGACAGAATATTCCTAATTTTGGCTATGTTGCGCAGGTGAAAGAAGGCTGTTCTGCAAGTTTGTTTGATATGCATTTTGAATGAAAGATCTGGATCAAATAAAACTCCTAAATTTTTAACTGTGTCACTGGGTGTTACACTTAAGTTGTCCAGAGTAACTATCTGGTCAGTAAGGGAGTCTCTCGCATCTTTAGGACCAATTATAACGACTTCAGTTTTTTCAGGGTTCAGTAAAAGATAATTGGCACTCATCCAAATTTTTATGTCTTGTACACAAGTACTTAGTTTATCTATTTGCCTGGTCTGATCAGGTTTAATCGATAAATATAGCTGTGTGTCATCCGCGTAACAATGAAAATTAATGCCATGATTTGTAATGATGTTACCTAAAGGGAGCATATATAGTGTAAACAAAATAGGCCCAAGGACTGACCCTTGAGGAACGCCATAATTAACTCTGGAGGACTGCGATGATTGTTGGTTGATGTGAACAAATTGGTATGGATTAGATAAATATGATTTAAACCAGCAGAGGGCTGCTCCTCTAATACCTATATCATATTCTAATCTGTGCACTAAGATACTGTGGTCAATGGTGTCAAAGGCTGCACTAAGGTCTAATAACACCAGGACCGATATTAGTCCGATGTCAGCGGCTAATAATAAGTCATTAGTAACTTTAACTAACGCTGTTTCAGTGCTATGATGGGCACAAAAGCCAGACTGAAACTGTTCAAATAAACTATTATCCTGCAGGAATTGGCACAGCTGTTTAACTATTACTCGTTCTAAAACCTTTGACAGGAAGGGCAAATTGGATATAGGCCTATAATTGGCTAAAATGTCAGGATCTAGGGTAGGCTTTTTCAGAATTGGTTTAATAACAGCATATTTAAATGACTGCGGCACATATCCAGTAATTAATGAAGTGTTAATTATATTTAGGACAGTGCTAATAATTAGGGGCAGAATCTCTTTAAAGAGTTTTGTTGGGATTGGATCTAAGAGGCAGGTGGCTGATTTGGAAGACATGATAATAGATATGACATCAGTTTGGTCTACAGTGGTGAAATTATTTAGTGTTACAGAGGGATTTATAAAAAGGCCTAGGTTTGAAAGCGCTACTTTTTCTGATCTAATGTTTGGGAGAAATGTGTCTATTTTGTCTCTAATAGTTGATATTTTATTGTTAAAGAACTGCAGGAAATCATCAGGATGGAGCGTGGATGGAATAACTGGTTCCACGGAGGTGTGTCTGTTTGTCAGTCTGGCTACAGTACTGAACAGGAATCTAGGGTTATTCTTGTTTTCTTCTATTATGGATGAGTAATATCTAGTTTTGGCTGTACGCAAAGCTTGCATACAGCCAAGCATTTTTTGCAACAAAAAATTTGTTGTGCCCCAGAAGTGATGACGTTTATAGAGCATTCTGGGTATTTCCAACCAGCGCACTATGATAGCGATCTCTGTGGAGAAGCCAGCAACATGGCGAGGAGAGCTGAATATTCCAGCTCCATCCAGATTAGTAACGTCCGTTACTACATGACGTCCTATCATTATAAATGAAGGATACTTGGTGATTTAGTGCATGAATAAGTCAGGATTCCTCTGGTATATAGCATATGATTGCTGGATTCACATAGACACGATGCCAGCTCCATTTCTACAGCGACGATGTTTTTGTTTTCAAAATGCCGCTGTTTTGGACAGAAAATCTATGATCGGACGTCAGAATAAGACGGAAATTTTCTGTAACGCTCGTCATTCTATTAAAATATGATTGTATGTCTGTTAATATGTAAAATTCCTTCAGTTAATTAATTCAAAGTGTTAAAAAACTGTACAAATTTCATCTACACGCAATGTTAATGAGATTTAAAGTGATTTGACATCGTTTTTCGTAACCATGGTAACGGACGTCACTAAAAGACGGAGTGTAAAACACACCCCTACTAATTATGAAATATTTGAGAAAGATAGCCTAATTTTCTGCCCCCTATATGCCAATAATAATCTAGGACATGTAGGAATTATATTTAGGGAGGACTTCCTGTATGATTCTTGGAAATTTCAATTCAAGTTGAAAAAATATGAACAAAAACAAAAGATATTTCTGGTAATCGAACAAAATAATATTGATTTTCCCCTCCCACCCATGCCATGTCCCCGTCCCTCCTCGACCCAAAACTTTTGACAGATAGGATACTACAGACTGCCACAACATTTATTTCTATTCAACCCACAGCGATATCATCAAAATTATATTTGTCTAACCAATTATTTCTATCTTATATTCTAGCTTGGAAAAATAAAGCTACGGAGTTTTGACCGCCACAAGGAGATAAATCCCCGCGTTGAGGAATCAGATGGTAGGATCAGCAATGCAGCTATTAGAATGAGACGATATAGAGAAAGACTGAAGATGGATAATGATAAATGGGCTGAACACTGTGCTTCAGAACGAATAAGAAAAAAACTGTATCGGGATTCTCAATCTGAAGAACGGAGAAATAGAGACAGAGAAACTGGCAAACTAAGGCAGAGAAATTATGCAAGTAGAAAGAAATCACAAAATACTGAAGTAGAACAAGCAAAACCAAAGAAAAAGGCCATCACTAGAAAGGCTAAGGAAGCATTGCGTGTAAGGTGGAAGCTAAGTAAGAGAAAATACCGCAGTACACTAAGTGCTCAGAAGAAGAGAAGAATTAGAGAAAAAGATAGAAAGCGTAAAACAAAAGACGTACAACATCAGGATATCATCAATCATAAGTCACCTAAGAGATCAAGGAAAGACTGTAACTGTGATAGTAAAGCACTAATGGAAAACTTGAAACACCGTCTACAGGAGTTGAGAAAGGATGATGAGTCGAGATTCAAAAAAAGAGTACTTGTTGAGGCGCTATTGGTCAGGAAAAAGTATTCTGTCATCTCCAAAATGTTGGCAGTGAGACCTGGCTATATCACATCCCTTGAGAAGAAATCCAATGAAGAAACCCCGTCCTCGACCAGAAAGCTACGGAGAGAGAGAAAAAGATAAGACAAGTCAAGTTGTCATCAAAAAGGTGGAGGAGTTTTACAGACGCCCCAATATATCACGAGAGCTACCTTGTATGTGTATGGTTGGGAAGAAAAAGGAAGCGAAGCGTGTGATGGAAATGTCAATATTCAAACAGCAAAATCCAACCTTAGCTATAGAAAAAGTGTATTCTTTGCCAGCAGGCCGAAGACTGTTCTCCTCCAACATCGTACTCCAATAATACAGTGCCTATGTGAATATTGCACAAATGTTATGTTGAAACTGAGAGCTCTAAATAATGCCTTGTCGAAAAAGGATCTTGGAGGATGTAAGATCAAGGACAAATATGACTTGGTAGCTATAACACTGTGTCCAGTAGCTGACGGTGATTACGCTGCTCTAGCCTGTGTTAACAGGAATTGTTCTAAGTGTGGAACCTCAGCACTCAAGGAACGACTATCCCCATTGATCCATCTGAGTACCAGCGATAATGAAATAATAATGACTTGGAAGAAATGGGAGACTAAGGCCTACACCTACACTGTTTCCAATGAGGAAAAACATAAGTCGAAGAAAGTCCTTGTCACTAAAACAGGACCACCACAATCCTTTATAGATGAGCTATGTACTGAAGTGGACTTTCTAGCCAAGCATCTTTTTGTGGCCAGCTGGCAACAAAATATGTTCTCTGCCATCACAAAACAAATTCCAAATCAGTGGGTTGTCACCGTAATGGATTTTGCTGAGAACTATAAGTGTGCGGCACAAGATGAAATACAATCGGCACACTGGGCCATGGACCAGGTCACTATCCACCCAATTTGTGCCTTCTACAATTGTCAGTCATGTGAAACCCCACATATGTTACACAGGAAGCTTTGGTGTTCATCAGCAATGATCTCGGCCATGACTGGCATGCAGTTCACCATTTCAACAAAATAGTCTGTTCATATCTCCAGGAGAAAAGACACCTCAATATTTCCCGATTAATCCAATTTTCTAATGGATGTGGTGTCCAATACAAAAGTAAAGGTGCGTTTGCAGATATTTCTGTCTCGGAAAGAGATCTTAAGTTCCCAGTAGACAGACACTACTTTGGATCTCGTCACGGTAAGGGGCCGTTGGATGGTGTAGCAGGTGTTGTGAAGTCAGCCGTACGCCGCGCAGTAATATCCAGAGAAGCAGTAATCAACAACGCATCTGAGCTTTTCGAATTTTGTCGAGTGAAAATGACAAATAACAACTCGTGTCATAACCAAAGATGAGCATTCTTCTACGCTGATCGAATTGATATCCAAAGGGAAAGACCAGACCGTCAAGTGAAAACAGCATTGCCTGGAACCAGGACCTTTCAAGCAATTAGATGTGTTGAACCCGGTGCTGTTGCCTGCCGCAATCTAAGTTGTTTTTGTCAAGTCTGCTTACTGAATGACTCGTCAGAGAGATGTATAAATCATCAGCATGTACAACCCTGGATTACCCAGCCTCTGAAAATGCAGAAACAGCCTGAGCTACATGTACAGCAACCTACTGACCAGCCACAAATGGAAAATGAAGTACCTGATGATAGCTCTCCCATTATTGGTGATGCACAACGTCTCTTGAGTAGCATTGTCAATCCAGCAGGTACGTAAAATCTTGTGTAGGAAACCTGAAAAGAGAAAAAAAGATATTACTCTCCCAAAAATGTACTTTCCAAACTGTAATGTTGACTTAGTTAACTCATGAGATCATTGTGAATTTGTTTAAGGAACAGACGAGTTTAATGAAGACGAAGAGATCGCTGCAATCCCTGATGACGATATAACTATCCAAGACAGTACTACTACCTTAGATGATCCTTTTGTTTTAGAACTATTCAAAGGTGAGATTATTTTCATAACCTGTTTATTAATTGAATTTGACATGCACACTACTGTACCGGTACCAAAAATATTTGCTTCTCCACTTTCAGATTTGGACGATGGCACAGCAGATGACAAAGCTACTGGTATTGACGACAAAGATGTCCATGATAGCTCCCAGAATTCTCGTATCCTTTTTGAAAATATTTTGATGTAGATGATAAATATGGCTTTCCTAAACTGATAAGATTTGAGAATATTTCCTTAATCTATCTATTTAGATATCACCATGGTTGCTGGAGTTACTGAGGGCGATTGGATTGCGGCTATATATGACGACTTATGGTGGCCAGGAATAGTAGATTCTACCACATCAGACAATCTAACTGTATCATTCATGAAGCCTGTTACCCACAACAAGTTTGTCTGGCGTCTGAATTCACATGGAAAGTCATTAGATACTGAAGTTATACCAAGGGGTGAAATCATGACAGTATTAACTGAGAAACCATTTCCGTCAACGAATAGGCATTTCTCATTCTCTAATGACTATGCAGATAGTCTCCATGACCTAATGAAATCAATTTAAATTGAAATTCTATTCAAATATTCCATTCTAATGGACAATTTTTATGAACTGTTGAAGTTTTTCAATGTTTTTATAAAAGTTTTAATCTTAATTCAATATTTTCCGTCCAAGGTTGCATTACTCACTTCATGCATTTACTTGTCTATTTTTCAGACTTTGTTGAAAATTTTTAACTGTTGAAATTAAAGTTTCAAAGTTTATTTTTGATAATAACTCTTATCTTGGCTTGTTCACTTCATTTTACCAGAATAAGGAAAATAATATGTGTGTGTATGCTTATAACCGCGTGGTGATTTTCTACATTTCTATTGACAAAGTCAATATGGAAGTATTTTTTTCTTTTTATTATCTAGAATCTTTGTTTCTAAAGCTTTTGAGAAGTGTTTCTGTTCAATAATATAGGAATGATGGTGAAAAAGTTCCTAAAATTCCTCTGGAATTCCGTCCAAATGATGTCCGTTACAATACTATTTGGTAATTCAAAATTTCAAAATTTTGAGGTTGGTTATTCAAAAGTTATCTTTTCAGATATATATTCTGAAACTTTAATAATTTGTTTACAATGAGAGGAAAAAAGATTCCTGAAAAAAAGAATTTATTTTTTTATTAAAATTTACACATTAGCATGGAATGACCCATATACTTAGAGAAGAAATTATGATTAAAGTTTTCTTTGCCTCTTATTGTAAAGTCATGACAATCATAACTATACTATTAACCAGTGTGTAATATACTATTATAAAAAAAATTATTTATATAAACCAAGTCAAATCACAGCATTGTGTATTTTCTGACTGTCATCAATACAACCAAAATACTAGGTTGTGTACAACAACATTTTAATAACCAAAAATATCCAAAGGTAGATCACAGAGAGAGAGAGAGAGAGAGTGAGAGAGAGAGAGACAGAGAGAGAGTGAGAGAGTCAGAGAGTGAGAGTGAGAGAGAGAGAGAGAGAGAAAGAGACAGAGAGTGAGAGAGAGAGAGAGAGAGTGAGAGAGAAAGAGAGAGAGAAACGAAAAGTCATTCTCCACAGTACACGGATGCATTGTCCTGCATGACAAAAGTTAAAAAGTGCCCAAAAGTCAAAATCTGCCTTGTTCAGAGAGACAACCAGAAGGAGGTTTTCCTGCCGCCTTCTCCGCAACCAGCCGTTTCTGGCGATCACGCACTCCTAATATGACGAATACCCACTTTTTCTGTCGGCATGTTGCTGCAGCCCTTCTGTGGTGATACTGTAAAACACAAAAAGCAAAGATGGCAGACTCATGGTGAGGACAAGGGGGAGTTTGTTAAAAAAAAGTTTGAGAACTACCACGTTAGTGTATGTGACCTTTTCTTTTTTGCAGCATATCATCAAAATAGTGTCCACCATGCCAAACAACGCCAAAGCCATCACATGGAACAAGCCCCAGCAGCACCTTCTGTCCCATGCCCACACTAAACTAAATATGTGGATTAGAGATGGTCTCCACAGACACCTTTTGCACAACGTGCCGTGCCGTTATATTCATCTAAATGCATCTGTGTACTGTGGAGAATGACTTTTAGTTTCTCTCTCTCTCTCTCTCTGTCTCTCTCTCACTCTCTCTCTCTATCTCTCTCTCTCTGTCTCTCTCTCTCTCTCTCTCTCTCTCTGTCTCTCTCTCTGTCTCTCTCTCTTTCTCTCTCTCTCTCTCTCTCTGTGATCTACCTTTGGATATTTTAGGTTATTAAAATGTTGTTGTACACAACCTAGTATTTTGGTTGTATTGATGACAGTCAGAAAATACACAATGCTGTGATTTGACTTGTTTATATAAATCATTTGTATTATAATAGTATATTACACACTGGTTAATAGTATAGTTATGATTGTGATGACTTTACAATAAGAGGCAAAAACAAACTTTAATCATAATTTCTTCTCTAAGTATATATTAACACATTCTGAATATCACATCTGTATACATTAATTAATGGTATGTTAATCATTAATATACCATGACTCATATGGTGACTCAAAAGATTTAGCTAAGTAATATGTTAATTCATCATGAATATAACTTGTTCATACATTAACTAATGGTGTAGTAATCATTATAATGTCATGACTGCAGAATAAAGGGCAACTTATCATGAGTCAGAGTATGTATTAACATACTAGGAATATGTCTTGTTCATACATTAATTCATCATATGTTATCATTAATATATCATGACTCGTATAGTGACTCAAAAGATTTTGCTAAGTAATATGTTAATTCATCATTAATATAACTTGTGGAAAACACAGTAGACCAGGGGCTGAGTCCAGCAGAGGGGTAAGTAGACCACGGCCAACAGGTGACGGATATGAAGGTTAGAAGCCTCCGTCCTAGTTTTAATTCACCATAAATCAGATATTACTCCATCATTACTCATGCACCCTTCACTAAAGTCTGATTCATATATGATTGGAGTGATAGTTAACAGCAGTGTTAATACATGATATATTAATAGTGACTCATCATGATTCCAACAGGAATCCTTTCATGACTCATGATATATTAATCATTAGTTCATACATAAGTCATATGTTAATTCATCATGAATCAGAACATGTTTCCATCATTATTCATGTACCCTTATTGTAAAGTGTTACCAAAAACCTTAATAAAAAACATTTATTGACAGTTCACCTTATAGTCCAGTTCACCTTATAGTCCAGTCCACCGTATAGTCCAGTCCACCTTATAGTCCAGTTCACCTTATAGTCCAGTCCACCTTATAGTCAAGTTCACCTTATAGTCCAGTTCACCTTATAGTCCAGTCCACCTTATAGTCCAGTTCACCTTATAGTCCAGTCCACCTTATAGTCCAGTTCACCTTATAGTCCAGTCCACCTTATTGTCCAGTTCACCTTATAGTCCAGTCCACCTTATAGTCCAGTTCACCTTATAGTCCAGTCCACCTTATAGTCCAGTCCACCTTATAGTCCAGTTCACCTTATAGTCCAGTTCACCTTATAGTCCAGTCCACCGTATAGTCCAGTCCACCTTATAGTCCAGTCCACCTTATAGTCCAGTTCACCTTATAGTCCAGTCCACCTTATAGTCCAGTTTACCTTATAGTCCAGTCCACCTTATAGTCCAGTTCACCTTATAGTCCAGTCCACCTTATAGTCCAGTTCACCTTATAGTCCAGTCCACCTTATAGTCCAGTTCACCTTATAGTCCAGTCCACCTTAGCTCTACTGTATATGTGGGCACAGGG
>CM035793.1:1938853-1988853 GCA_020466265.1 Siphamia tubifer
GCATGCTCAGTGGCTACACACTGACGTCCAGTGTTGAGTAGTAACGGAATACATGTACCGCCGTTACGTATTTAGAATACTAATTATAAGTAACTGTATTCCATTACAGTTACTGCTGTTAAACCTAGTATTTAGAATACAGTTACTTTAGTAATAACATTGGATTACTCATGTTTTTTTACTTCAGCAAAAAAATATATTTTCTTGTATCCTAGTTAAAATCATACCTGCCAACACTCCCGTTTTTCCCGGGAGTCTCCCGTATTTCAGACCCATCTCCCTCCCCCCTCCCGTTCTGTCATTTCTCCCGGTAATCTCCAGTAATTTAAGTCTGAACATCGAAAAAAAAGTGAAGTCATGTAGGTTTTGGCCGATGTTCTCCGGTTGCCAGAGATCATGTATGGAACGTAATTTTGTTTTACATCGTACTGAATAACCTGTTTAGCGAAACAATTTCTCTCCTACCTGGCAACCTGCTGATCTCTGCGCAAGTGCCTGCACACGCCAGGTTTAAGCACACTGAGTGACAGACTGTGACAGACAGATCCTAGTAAGAAGAAAGTAAAATATATGTGTAAATGAGTGTGTGTGTGTGTGAGAGAGAGAGAGAGAGAGAGTGTGTGTGAGAGAGATAAATGTTTGTGTGTGAGAGAGAACATGCCATTGATTGTAATGCTGAAATAACTGTGTGAGAGAGAGAAGTGTGTGAGACACTACATCTAACCTAATCAAGCAACTCAAAGTAAGTTATTTTTTTATTAACTTCATTTAGGAACAAGCGTTTTTTATGTCACAGTTTACTGTGTTGATCAGGTTTACTGAGGTAACGTTTAGGCTATATAAATATTTCTCACAGTCAAGTTATTGTGTTAGCTTAACGTTAGCTAACGTAACTAAGTAGATAAGAGCTGCTAATGCTGCAGTAATGTGCTCTGGAAAAGATATTTCCACTTGAAAACTGGCAATTAATGCGTCCTGTTCACGTTTGTCATTTGTTGTCATTGATAAACAGACACGACGTCATGACTCATGATGAAAAATGATAAGCTAAGTTATCTTAGAAAATCAATAAAAATAAATTAGGCCTACTGTTCGTAATTTCTTTGGTGTGTTCTGCCATAAAATAAGGTCCGTTTATCTTGTAGACTTGTTTTTCAAACAAACATTCATTTAATAAATGAACAAATAATAATTGAACTTTAATGTTTTATTTATTATTTTACCAGTATGTTGTGATGTTAAACATTATAATAAATATTATTTAGTGTGTAAAGTTATTTATATTTAATTTAAATTAAGTTTTAATAAGAAGTATTCCAAGTATTTAGAATACAGTACCATGTTAAACCAATGTAATCGAATACTTTACAAATTACTTTTTAATTCAGGTATTCTGTATTCTGTAACGAAATACATTTACAAAGTAATCTCCCCAACACTGCTGACGTCGAAATATTAACATGAACAATTTAAACTAGTGAATATTAATAGGACATAGTCCATTTTAGGTGAGTATACGCCCAATGTTAGGTGGGTATACGGTATTCCCAGAGTTTTCCTGGTGGGTATACAGCGTAGATTAGAAAACTTTATTATCCCCATATGGGGCAATTTGTTGTACAGCCAGCAGAAAACCATTACAACCACACACTGTCGTGGGTTGCTTAAAAGAACTTGGCTGAGGCGGGAAGGTCTCTTTCCAGGTGCTCTTTATTGTGCTCAGTATTTACTGCAGAAGTGAAAACTAGTTGAAGCAAACAAAACAACAACAAAAAATATGTCATGACCAGACCCAAAACATAACATTGAGCCTTCCTGGAGCCAAACTACCTCCTCTGTAGCCTGGAGAAGACTGCCTTAACCTCTTCCACCCTGAGCCTATTTTCAGAGAAAAACGCCTAAAAAAACATACCCAAAGTAAATGAAGAATTGCTCCACAATCCTAAGGTTTATATGGATGTTCTTTGTGTCTATGGACATCTACAGGCTTCACAGAATCTATTCCCATTGTCTAAAATAGTGTAGCTACTACTATGACTGAATAAACTGGAATAAACTAAAAGATAAATTAGAATTTTTTGGTCTCGCCTGAATTTATTATTTTTTTGACAAAAGAAAACACCCTGCTAACAATGATTCCAAGAATATAGACACTATTGATCACCTTCAGTAACTCCTTTCCAACACAGGAACAAAAGTTGATAGAATTAGAGCAAAGGACAAAGCCTCCAGAAAGTTTTAAGTCCAGATAACACCAGGCGGACAGTGCATTTGGAACAGTTTGGCACACTGTTGTGCCAAACTGTTCCAAATACATTATTTTAATTTTCCAGTAAAATCTGTGTGAAAAATACAACTCATATCCATTACAGAAGTCTATTACTGTCTACTGGAGCTTTTAGAAATGAAATTTACCTTGTGTTTCATCAACTTCTACCTTTGTGCACAACTAAAATGAATAAAACCATATAAACATGGATTATTTTGTCTCCAAATGGAGTAGTTTTATTAAGAACTTACTCCAAACAATGTAATAATATATCAATAATAATAATAATAATACACTTTAGTAAAAATCAAATATAAAGTTGAACAAATGTGCAAAAATATATGATAAATTCAATTAGAATAAATATAAATATCAAAATTAGTGCAAATTTACTAAACAAAATAACTAATACAAACATTCAAAACACAAACAATTGCAATAAAGTCCAAAAATGTCCATGTGTTATCATCAGGTGGGGGCTGGTTTATCATTAGGTTGGGGGGAACTGAACAGGCTGTCATCTTCCTACCTAGGAAAAATGAAGACAATCATGATTTGAGACTTTTTCCTTCTCATGAAATGATATAATGTTATTTATTTTTGACAGAGAAAGTGAATAAATCCTCAAACAATCATTGATTAATTATAAACTTATCTACTTATGTGTAAAAATAACAATACAATGAGAAATGAGACTGAAAAAATACTACTATAGTCAACAGTGTTTGCATGTGTATAGTATAAAATGTAGTATTATTGTTATTATTATTACTATTAGTTTGTAAAAAAGATATCAGTAAGATACAACAACTTACTGGGTAGATGTTCATCCTGTTTTGAGTTCATATCCACAGTCAGATCTCAGTCAGATGTTGAACATTCAACTCCTTCTCTGTAGTGTCTCTGTTGTTTACATGTTAGCACGCGGCTAACATGCTAGCTTCACAAAGCTTACCATAGTCAGTAACATTCAGGAAAATACACTGTCACTCACTGTTACCCACTAAAACTCTCTAAAATGACTTAGAACTAAGAGTAAAGTCGGGAAATATAACTATAACCGGCACAGTGATGTCTAGCACCCTGCTTACTACGCTGCCGTAGCGTGTGTGCCCCAAGCCGGTCCCGTGCATGCGCTCGACATGCGCAAAGATGCTAACCTTTCACCTTTTACGCATGCATTTCCTGTCCAGAGGGAAATGTAGTTCATGGAATGTGAGGTGTCATTGGATTCAGGAGACTCTCCTCTTTCAAACGCCTACAAACATGGCCGCCTTATCGCTCGCCAAAAGGAGATATAAATGAATTAATAGCGCGTATCGGCGATTAAAAATAACTTATATTTCACCACACACACATTAAAGATCATATTTAAAGGTGACTTTTATCACTAAAGTACACTTTATATGTACTTTTATGAACATTAGGGTCTTAACTTTGAGCAAAAGTTGAAACAAATTTCCATTGTCCAGATTTATTATATGTTAATAATTAATGAAAAATTACACAATTTTCTCGGCCCACCCGTGGGCCGACCGGGCTTAAGGGGTTAAGGAGCTTGGAACACCCCTTATATATCCCCGCATGCCCCTCCCATTTAGGCAATTCCCCCAAAGAAATAATATTCTTTTACCCATTTCTGCAATTAAATGGATTTCTTTCCCATGCTACACAGAGCACAGTTTTTCCCCACAGCTAAATATCACACACAAACACTTCTTATCATTAAAATACTGTTAATTGGGGAGGTGGCTGACGTCAGGTCACCTGACCCAAGAAACCCCGGGAAACCACGGCATTTAAACACACCGTGCGGGAATGTCTGGGTTTCCCTGAACGCACCACAGCGGAGGACAGCGCAGAGAGAGGAAGAGAGTGTCGGCAGCAGTACGGTAAGAGTAGCATCAAAATCCAGGTGTTCTTTTAGATGAAAACCCAGCGGCCCAAGTGTGCACCCCTGGTCGCTGTCAAACACTCTGGGAAGACAAACCTAACGGGTTACTGCATAAGCACAGAGGGAAAATGAAAGTAATGAATGTGACGTCAGATGAGGAAATGGAGGGTGTGTCTCCTCTCGTGCTCTCCTTGCAACTCCGCTGCCCAGTGACAGACTCACTCTGTCACACACACAGCAATTCATACAACATGAAATTCCAATAAATAATAAATAAATAGAGTGCACAGTAATTACCTGGATGCCAATTATAATGAGCCATTCATGAAGCCAATGGATTTCGGCAAAAATGAGTTTTTAAGTCGATTTGACTTACATTTTGGCATCCTATACCGGTACCCAGAAGGAAGCAGCCAATATTGAGAGGACAGCGGGGGAGTCGGGTCAGTGAGTGAGTTTTCTTAATCACTCTGGCTCTGTATAGGACAGCCAGCTCCTTAAAGCTGACCCCCGCTATCATGCTACTTCTTGTGATGATGCTGTTAAGCCTGTTTTTGTCACTCAAAGTAAGAGACCCAAACCAGCAAATAAAAGAGAAGGTTAAAACTGTTTCAATAAAACAAGAATAAAAGATCTTCATAAAAGAGGTGTCCACATTAAAACTTCTCAACTTCTGGTAAAAATACATGCGCTGGTGGACCTTTGCACAAACAACATCAATATTTGCTCCAAACGCTAGTTTGTTGTCAATGATGGTACCCAGGTATTTGTACTGCTCTACTGTTTCTACTGCTTAGCCATGGATAAAAGCAGGGTGGATTGATGGAGACTTCCCCCTAAAATCAACGACCATTTCCTTTGTTTTCTCCACATTAATGCTCAAAAATGAGCTATCACACCAATCAATAAAATCCTTCACCACTGGGCCATGATCAGTGTCTAGATTGCTGAGAAGCGACACGATCACTGTGTCATCAGTGAATTTAACAAGGTGTCTCTGGATACTGACTTCTACGCTCATTTGTATATAAAATAAATATAAGTGGTGAAAGGACACAGCCCTGGGGCGCGCCAGTGGAGGATAAAAGTACATCTGATAAGACCCCGTTTACCTTCACTCTCTGTGGTCGGTCAGTTAAAAAGTCGACTAACCAGCTCACTAAACACTGGTCCAGGTTGTGTACACTGAGAAGACGACGGGCTAAAATGTGTGGCTGAATCCAGTTAAAAGCAGAAGAATAGTCAATAAAAAGCAGACGGGCAAAAGTCTGTGCCCCCTCCAGGTGGCCCAGTACCAGGTTGAGTAGGGTGTTAACAGCGTCCTCAACACCCCTCCCTGCTCTGTACGCAAATTGCAGAGAGTCCAAGCTGCTCTGAATTGAGCCCAAGATCTCAGCCTTTATAATCCGCTCCTGCTTCTACATGATACGCTACCTGCGACTAGTGGTCCCCAACGTGTATCAAGTTATGGTACGGCTACACCGAATGCGCATTTTCACAACCACACATAAGATTACATTCAAAGTCATCCAGACTACAGTTCCTGGAGGAGGTGGTGGAATTCCTGGTGCTGCAGGAGCTTTTGCAGGATCAGGTGAACCCAAAAGTGACGGCGCCTGGTCCTCCCACGTATCTAGGACGTCCAGAGCAGGTACAAAAACAAACCAACTGATCTGAACCATAGTTGAGGACAGACTGAACTGGACGGACACATTTGGTTTGTCTATGTTTCTGTTTATCCTGCGTTTGAGTTTGATGTGACCGTACCATTTGAAGGTAAAAAACACATTTGGGTATATTTGGATAAAAAATGCTCTCCAAGTGACCAAATTATAGAGCCGCTTAGTCCTGTCCTGACTAAAGTAGTTGTAAAATAATTTTTGTGTGTGAAAACCTGAAATGGCATGTCTTTTTTGCTGACACGAAATGCTGTTTTTAGACTAACTGTTTTAAAGTTCTACAAAACATCACGTGGTGATAAGTAGAGGGTCCCTAAAGACAAACCCAAGTGTCCTGAGGTCTTCATGTCCTCAGATAGTGTGTCCACAGTAGGGCATTAACAGACACGTCGACTCTCGTAGCACAAGTCGACTTAAATTTGGAGGAGTCGACGAGTCGCATGTTATTCCTTCTCTCTCTCTCTCTCTCGCTCTCTCTCTCTCTCTATAGTCATGGCTGCTGCAAGTAAGACAGTTGTGGTGGTCTAACAAAACAAAAGACAGTAACAGACACATCGCATGTGTGTCTGTCACTCTCTTTTACTTAATCTTAGATGGAAAAAAAATGGCACATCCATCCAAAGAGGCATTCACTAACTAATCGGTGTGATATGAGCAGCATCCGCTAGCTAACCTGAGTGTGAGCAGCAGCACAGACAACACGCTCCTTTTTTCCAAACATGATGTGGACAGTGTAATGGTAATGGTAATGGACTGCATTTATATAGCGCTTTTCCACCTCAAAGCGCTTTACATTAGCCTCTCATTCACCCATTCACACACACACTCATACACCAGTAGGTTTCTAAGGTCTAAGGTCAGTCCTACTGGGGGCCTAAGTCAGGGTTCAGTGTCTTGCCCAAGGACACTTCGACATGTGGACAGCCAGAGCCGGGATGCGAACCGCCAACCTCTCGGTCATTGGGCGACCCACTCTACTACTGAACCACAGCCGCCCCTGTGTGTGTAGTGTGTGTCTTGGCTGCTGCCTTAAACTTTTTGCAAATGCAGACATATGTTCACCTCCTGATGTTGTTCAGTTAAATTTAACAGAAAACTCTTTGCTAACGTTAGCCTTTGTTTTGCTGGGGTTAAAATATTGATGCTTGTGTCTTGTCATTGGACATTGTTACGTTGCAGTGAAGTTTAATATAAGTTGTTCATTGTTGGACAGACGTGTGTCCATGTGGTTTTTTTGTCTTTAGTCTTTTTAGCCACATGTCTGTGTTGTTCCTCAGCTGACAATGTGATGATGTCATCACGACACGTCGACTCGAATCTGACTTTATTGACGGGTAAGTCGACTTGAGAAAAACATTAATGCCGTAGTCTACAGTTACTGATCTACAGACATGGACTTCTGTATTCATAAGACGTCTGAGGAGGAAGACCCAAATAGTTGATTGCTGAGTGCAGAGTTATGCCCTATTTACATGGGATCAGTATTGTAATTTGAAATAATTATGGAGAATGTTTGAGTTCTTAGTCCCGTGCAAATGTGTCATGTCCGGGATTTGCTCAGTAATAATCCTACCGCCAAGTACCTGCTATGTTTGGGCGAAAGACAGACGTCCAGTGATAATTAAAGTCCCGAGTGAATGAACATGTCTGTGTTTGTGATTTAAATTCTCTTTTTCTGGAGTGAATAATTGACAAAGTGGCCAAAATTGTGTGGCAGCATGCGGTTACGAAGATATGGTCACGCCATGTATTTACAGCATATTCAATATATTTCTATTCAATATTTATAACTATCTGTAGTTGTCTCTATAGATTCAGTCGGTCATTTTCCAGAGTGAAAGTCTCTGCTAAGAACTGGAGACTGTTTTCATCTGCACTGACCCTGCTCTTATTTTGAAGGCGTGGAGCAAATTTACAGACTGCATCCCTATCAATGGCATTTTTTCTTTATTCTTATTCTATGGCCACACCAAATGAAAATGTACATGTGTACGCCTGTGACGCGCTGCGTAAACACCCGAGTCTGGACACTGGATAAATATCGAGACATAGATAAACCAAATGTGTCCCTCCAGTTCAGTCTGTCCTCAACTATGGCTCAGATCAGCTGGATTGCTGCTCAAAAAAATCCATGTGCACAGGAACTCAAAAGAACACACTGAAGTCCTGAAGAACCACGGAGACAGCAAAGGGGGACACCCTGCTCAACATGAACGCCAGGAGTCAACCAGCTGCGTTTGAGGTGTTCACAACGGCATCACATTCATCCATTCACTCACACTCACGACCCACTCTACCTACTGAGTCACAGCTGCCCTGCATGTCTGTGTCTGTGTGTATATATACACTTATATATAAATGTAGTGTAAATTGAAATATTAGTGATATACTGTAGGTATATTATAATTTATCATAGAATATATATTTATGGGGATAATTATGTTGTGTGTGTGTGTGTGTATATATATATATATATATATATGTATATATATATATATATATATATATATATATGTATGAATATGAGTATGCATGTGTATATGTGGTATATACATGTAATTCTATTATATTCTATTCTATATGATTGTAGATTATCAGAAAACTTGGTAATAATTGAAAAGGGATAGGAATCTTTAACAAAAAAAGCTTTGTTTCTTCCTGCTCCTTTTTAAAACTATGTTGTTTTATGTTTTTGTTTATATTGTTATTTCTTTATTTGCTATGTACATATGTGACCCGCCACCACGAAACCAGGCATAAGTCGCGCTGAGCCGTTCAGAGCTACAGCCAAATTTAGGCTGGAAGGCGATTTCTTATTTGTGTTTACACCTTATCAAAAAACGGTACCTTAACACCTCTATGTTCAGTTCCTGTGGTCATTACATTGAAATCCAATCAATAAAGGTGTTTATTGAGTCAATTATTTAAGCGGCGACAAAAGTTCAGGTATTGCTGAGCAAAGACAAAGACGACTTCCACCTCTTTTCGCCGAACAAAACGATCTCCGTTCCGTGGGTAAACACCCAAGTGTTTGGTACGAGGTAAAAGCTTATATTGAATGTTCTGTCCAATGGTGTAAGCCAAATGATTATAATACGTCACACTTCTGTCCTATTATTATAATATATAAAACTTCTGTGACATGTCCATCAGAGTGTCCTTTAACATCTGTCAACAATTTGTGTCAATCGGATACAAATTATTATGCGTTGCTAAGGACTTCCTACCCCAAAACAGTCCAAAACTTTAACGGACAATATCTAAAAATATGCAAATTGTAAAATATGTCCAAATGTGGATATTAAAATGACCATAACTTTGGTTCTACTTGTGATAGAAACATCATTTTTTCACCATCTTAAACCTTAGTTTCCACTCTACCAAGCTACACACATAACTCTGTTTGGATTTACACACACTTATGCCTGGTTTACTGGTGGTGGGTCACATATAGTTTTTTGTTGTTTCCCCCAAAGAGGCTAAATCTAGGTTCAATACCTTTCTAATTTGGCTGAAAAAGCATTCACATAACCTACTAATGAGTAGAAATACTTAAAGCTTTTTCACATAACACCGTTCACCATACTTATGTACAAACAGGCCACAGGTGGTATGGTCCAGTGGGCTGGACCAGCCATGCTCCCTAATTGCTGACAGGCACTATAAAAGGAAACCCCCATCCTTCATTCAGGTCCTTTCCCACTGCTCAGACATCAGGGAGCCCTGAGGTAAGATGAAAAGCGTAGTGTCAACCTTTTGACCAAGCTCAACACATAAATAATAAAGAACACTGATGACTTAACTTTGTGTTGTGTGAGCTTATTTACTTTTACAACTAAGGGGAAAAATAACAGGAAACTGAAATATAGTACGATAACACAGGAACTAAACCAATTGCTGTAAAGGTAGCCTAGTGTGTGCACCCACCAAGCTATACTGGCCTGTTACCTGGCTACTGTGTTTGGGAAATGTGGATATTGGGATGTGTGTGGCTCAGTGGCAGGGCTGAACTGCCACATATGCATATTTATTCCTAGCACATTTGGATGGTAACTGCTGCAGGAGGATATGCTGCTATACAAAATTTCGTTGGAAGTAGTGCAATGACAATAAGTTATGGCCACGGTTCTCAAACTGGGGTCCGAGGACCCCTAGGGGGACGTGGCGCATGTCCAGGGGGTACGCGAAATTATTCACGGTTTTGTTTTTTGTTTTTTTTTGCTGTTTTATTTTGAAATGCGGAAGTTTTATTTTGTAGCGAGCGGGCGGAAGTAACAGCGCTGTTTGACGCCAGCTTGACTAAATTGAGACGGAGCGAGTCACAGGCTATTTTTTGCCACCTTGCAGCGAACATGGATCGATTTTCCTCAAGAAGTGGTAAAGGAAATGAAAATGACAATGACAAAAACAAACGCCCTAACCCCAAAAAGAGAAAGTACATTGATAGTTATATTGAGTTTGACAAGCTCATCCCTCTCATTAAGTCTCTGTCTGTCTGTCTGTCACACACACACACACACGGTTTTGTGTCTTTTGTTCCGTTTATTATTTTAAAATTATTTAAAATTGTTTCTGAAGTACTCATTTATATTATAATACCTGAAAATTTGGCTGGTTTGCACAAAAGCACTATTAAAAAAGGTTATCATTGTTTCATAATAATCATTGTTGAAGTGGGTTTTTTTTATCATTTTCAGTATCGCGAGGATGAGGGGGGACATGGAAAAATTTCACCCCTCCAAGGGGGACCTGGGCCAAAAAAGTTTGAGAACCCCTGAGTTATGGAAGTCTGTTTCAAAAAAATCCTTATGAAAAGTCATAATTGTGAGACAAAAATCCGAAATTATGAGATAAAATGTCATTATTAGGAGATAAAAGTCATAATTATGAACTAAAATCGGCTTCCATAATATTTTTTTCATTCTAGTCGGTATTTTATTTTGTAGGGGCGTCGCAAACGCCCTCTGACCCCGGAAGTGTTCCCTGTTTTGCGGCGTTGCTGATCAAAGTCCTCCGTTTCCTTCTGTAAAGTGTTCGTTGCCATAGGAACCAGTAGAACCTCTGTATCCGGATGAACCCGACCCACTGGACTTTGTTTTGTTCACAATCTGCGTCAGTTTTTTTTTTACTGTTTTATTGTTTTGTTTCTTAATAGCTTCGTGGGTTTAGCTCAAACTAGCTTAGCTCAAACTAGCTTAGCTGGCTAGCTGCTAAGTGCTAACGGGTTTGTCGGTGTGTGATGGGAGACGATCTGTGTTTCTGACGGAGTTTGTGTGAAGAAAAAGTGAAACATGTCCGTAAAAGTTGAGCTTCTGAGGTCGTTGGTGGAGCAGAGACTGACTGCAGCTGCGGAAGAGATATTTGGATTGTTTGAAAGAACTATAGTGGAGTACGAGGAGGAACTTTGTCGAACTAAAGAAGAAAACCACAGACAAAAACAAATACTGGACGAAGTTTGGAAGCAGAAAAATAGGATTCACCCTGCAGGTTGGATATATATATATATATATATATATATATATATATATATATATATATATATATATATATATATATATATATAAAATATGATGTCCCCCAGAAACAAAATTGACAAGAAATATGAAATTATATCTCTTGTATATTATTGTACTTCTTTTATTAACAGTATTTACATGACCTGCTAACCAAAATGCACACTCTGAAGTACTTTTAATAATGAATCAATAAATACATGTCACTGACAGAATCCACAAAGTGGGATAAGTGGAATAAAGATTAGTCATATTGAGGCTTTGTTATGATTTATTTAATAGAAAACATGCCAAAGAAGTGTAATGTTTACATTTCAATTTTATTATGAGACATTTAAATCTATATCCAGAGCCGGGCCATTATTAACATTCTATTTAACATTATGGTTAGTATCACTGGTTGTAACATGAATACATTTCTTTTAAATAAATAAATACTGAGGCTTAGCTTGGTGGTCCACTGGGCCTTTTTTTGTAAAACCCCCCCCCCCCCCCATACCTAGTTGGAGGGAACAGCATAAAATATTTCCTTTCCTTCAACACTTTAAAAACAGTTTTATATCTACGCTATAGGGGTCCTATTAAACTATGAAAAGTACCAAAGTCCCATATAACACAATGTATTAGAATAATATATATTTTTTTAATTTAAATTAGTATAAATATATCCTATTTATTTTTCCACAACTCTAGGCTAATCTGAGCACATTTGTTTTTTATCCACACAAGTATTCTACCAACTACCCCACAGTTGTGTTTGTGTTTTTCAGAGTGTCCTCCCGCAGACGTCCAGCCGGTGTCAGCGGTTAAAGAAGCCCCTCCCCTTCAGCAGCAGGAGGAGGAGGAGTGGAATCAGAAGGAACCAGAAACCTTACGCCTTAAACAGGAGCAGGAGGAGCTGTGGACCAATCAGGACCCTGACATCACCCCGTTCCACCCCAGTCCCGTCTACGAGAAGAGTGAGGACGAGGAGAGGAAGGTCCAAGAAACGGACGAGAGACCGGACAACTGCGTGGGATTTTCTGAATGTGGAGCGACGTTTTCCGAGATGAACGCGTTGGCGGCGCAGCTCATTGACACGCCCACGGAGAGAATGACATTTGGAGATGTGACCGTATTCGAAGTAGGAGGTCAAAAGAAGCACCACCCATGCTCCGAATGCGGTAAAGCGTTCAACTGTCGGTCCAGGTTGAATTTGCACTTGAAAATTCACACGGGAGAGAAACCCCACGGCTGTTCGGTGTGTGAGAAACGCTTCAGCGACAAAAGTACGCTTCGGAAACACATGGTCACGCACACAGGAGAGAAAGCCTTCAGGTGTTTGATTTGTCAGAAGTGTTTCAGACTCAAACATCACCTTCAGGCGCACATGAGGACGCACATGAGAGGCGAGAGGGGACTCGGAAATGCTCACGCGGAAAGTAACCTGAGCGACGACACGCTCATGAACAACCTGAAGACGGTTCTGCTCAAGATGAACTTCAGTCCGTCCAACCTCGAGTAGGGTTGTCAAAAAAATCGATTTTAGATACTAAATCGATATTGACCCTTGGTATCTAATTAGATACAAAGTTGCTGGAAAATCTATTTTTGTTTTTATGGTGCATCGCCGCTTTTTTATAGCGGGTAACGTTAAGAATTGTAAACAGGCATCAACGCGGTCAGCTCTGGCACAACCGTAATGCCGGCGTGTAAGTTAAAGTCTCTTTTTTTCTCCAGCTGCCTCTGACAGCACACGGGATGACGCCAGTGCGACCACAGACCTATACACTATTTCTATAGGTCTGTGATTGGACCATCCGATGCAACTTTGCTTTTAAAGGCCTCGATATAGTCGAACGTTTATGCGCGCGGGCGGCAGCCAGGCGGTAGCGCATAGTATCACGTTACCACCACGGAGGCCACCGTGAGCATGTCAGCCTATCATTTTTGACGTGCGCGCTGCTAGTCCCGCAAGGGGTCCGCGGTGGTCACATGATGCAATACGCTGCCGCCCGCGCACATAATGGCTCGACCATAAAGAGTCTTACAGTTAGCACTGCAGAAGGGCTTGAACAAAAAGATAGACCTACCTTAACTTACCAAGAGATAGACATGCATTTATTCTGCACCCGCACTCACTACCTTTTTTTAGCAGTCCATGGAGGACATTTTAAAAGGAATCCCTCACATCTCCAGTATCGAAATTAGTATCGAGTATTATCCTTAGTATCGGTATCGAGTTGGAAATTTTTACATCGTGACAACACTAACCTCGAGTGACGACGCGCAGATTTTATGTCCCGGAAACTCGCCGCAGATGAGATAGATCACGTACGGCAGGGGTGTCAGTCATTTTAGTTCAGTTCCACATTCAGCCAAATATGACTTAAAGTGTCCAGACTAGTAAAATAATGGAAATAATGGAACAAAAGTGTATAAAATAATGTCCACACCAAAGTTTTCTCTGTTATTGAGTGGGAAAGAAAGCAACATTCTGGAATAAAAATGTTTTTGATCTATTATTCTACTCCAGTTTTGGTCTAGTTTTGATCAAAAGGAAAGTAGTCCTGTAAGTTTTCTGGGACACTAAAATAAAAGGTTTTTCTTCTCAAAGGTGATTTATTTGCATCACAAACTCATTGTCCAGTAAAAAGACTCAGCTGGTAATAACTTGGCTCCAGTTTCATTTTGTATCAGTGTGTTTTTACTGTTTAGAAACTGTGCAGCAGAATAATGGTACTGCACACTCACTACTTTTTCAAACTAGACAAATATATATATATATATATATATATATATATATATATATATATATATATATATATATATATATATATATATATATATATATATATATATATATATATATATATATATATATCATCTGTGCTGCTAGGCGTTCATGGAGTGCTGTCAGTTTCTTAACTGGAAAGGGGCCAGAGGGGCTATCATGGAAGGACAAACCCTTGCATGGCGTGTACCATCGGCAAATTGAGGAAGTGGCTGACATGGAAAAGACATACCAGTGGCTGGAAAAGGCTGGACTAAAGGACAGCACAGAGGCACTACTCATGGCTGCACAAGAACAAGCCCTGAACACCAGAGTAATAGAGGCCAGGACCCCAGGTGTATTAGTCACAGTATCAGTATAGTATTAGTCACAGTATCAGTACAGTATTAGTCAGAGTATCAGTACAGTATCAGTACAGTATTAGTACAGTATTAGTCAGAGTATCAGAACAGTATTAGTACAGTATCAGTACAGTATTAGTACAGTATTAGTACAGTATCAGTACAGTATTAGTCAGAGTATCAGTACAGTATTAGTACAGTATCAGTGCAGTATTAGTACAGTATTGGTCACAGTATCAGTACAGTATTAGTTACAGTATCAGGACAGTATTCAGTCACAGTATCAGTACAGTATTGGTACAGTATTAGTACAGTATCAGTACAGTATCAGTACAGTATCGGTAAAGTATTAGTACAGTAACAGTACAGTATTAGTCACAGTATCAGTACAGTATAAGTCACAGTATCAGTACAGTATTAGTACAGTATAAGTCACAGTATCAGTACAGTATTAGTACAGTATTAGTACAGTATCAGTACAGTATCAGTACAGTATTAGTCACAGTATCAGTACAGTATAAGTCACAGTATCAGTACAGTATTAGTACAGTATTAGTACAGTATAAGTCACAGTATCAGTACAGTATTAGTACAGTATTAGTACAGTATCAGTACAGTATCAGTACAGTATTAGTCAGAGTATCAGTACAGTATTAGTACAGTATTAGTACAGTATTAGTACAGTATCAGTACAGTATTAGTCACAGTATCAGTATAGTATTAGTCACAGTATCAGTACAGTATTAGTCAGAGTATCAGTACAGTATCAGTGCAGTATTAGTCACAGTATCAGTACAGTATCAGTACAGTATTAGTCAGAGTATCAGTACAGTATTAGTACAGTATCAGTACAGTATTAGTACAGTATTAGTACAGTATCAGTACAGTATCAGTACAGTATTAGTCAGAGTATCAGTACAGTATTAGTACAGTATCAGTACAGTATTAGTACAGTATTAGTACAGTATCAGTACAGTATTAGTCACAGTATCAGTATAGTATTAGTCACAGTATCAGTACAGTATTAGTCAGAGTATCAGTACAGTATCAGTACAGTATTAGTACAGTATCAGTACAGTATTAGTACAGTATTAGTACAGTATCAGTACAGTATTAGTCACAGTATCAGTATAGTATTAGTCACAGTATCAGTACAGTATTAGTCAGAGTATCAGAACAGTATTAGTACAGTATCAGTACAGTATTAGTACAGTATTAGTACAGTATCAGTACAGTATTAGTCAGAGTATCAGTACAGTATTAGTACAGTATCAGTACAGTATTAGTACAGTATTAGTACAGTATCAGTACAGTATTAGTCAGAGTATCAGTACAGTATTAGTACAGTATCAGTGCAGTATTAGTACAGTATTAGTCACAGTATCAGTATAGTATTAGTCACAGTATCAGTACAGTATTAGTCAGAGTATCAGTACAGTATCAGTACAGTATTAGTACAGTATCAGTACAGTATTAGTACAGTATTAGTACAGTATCAGTACAGTATTAGTCACAGTATCAGTATAGTATTAGTCACAGTATCAGTACAGTATTAGTCAGAGTATCAGAACAGTATTAGTACAGTATCAGTACAGTATTAGTACAGTATTAGTACAGTATCAGTACAGTATTAGTCAGAGTATCAGTACAGTATTAGTACAGTATCAGTGCAGTATTAGTACAGTATTAGTACAGTATCAGTACAGTATCGGTAAAGTATTAGTACAGTATTAGTACAGTATCAGTACAGTATCGGTAAAGTATTAGGACAGTATTAGTACAGTAACAGTATAGTATCAGTACAGTATTAGTACAGTATTAGTAACAGTACCAGTACAGTATTGAGTCACAGTATCAGTACAGTATTAGTACAGTATCAGTACAGTATCGGTACAGTATTAGTACGGTGTTAGTACAGTATCAGTACAGTATTAGTCACAGGATCAGTAAAGTATTAGTCAAAGTATTCAGTCACAGTATCACTACAGTATTAGTATAGCATCAGTACAGTATCAGTACACTATTAGTACAGTATCAGTATAGTATTAGTCACAGTATCAGTACATTATTAGTCACAATATTAGTTCAGTATCACTACTCTATTAGTACAGTATCAGTATAGTATTAGTCACAGTATCAGTACAATATCATGGAAGAATTAGTCACAGTATCAATACAGTATTAGTCACAGTATCAGTACAGTATAAGTCACAGTATTAGTACAGTATTAGTACAGTATCAGTACAGTATTCAGCCACAGTATCAGTACAGTATTCAATATCAGTACAGTATTCAGCCACAGTATCAGTACAGTATTGAATATCAGTACAGTATTCAGTCACATTATCAGTCAAAGTATCAGTACAGTATTCAGTCACAGTATTCAGTGTCAGTACAGTATTCAGTCACAGTATCAGTACAGTATTCAGTCACAGTATCAGTACAGTATTCAGTCACAGTATCAGTACAGTATTCAGCCACAGTATCAGTACAGTATTCAATATCAGTACAGTATTCAGTCACATTATCAGTCAAAGTATCAGTACAGTATTCAGTGTCAGTACAGTATTCAGTCACAGTATTCAGTGTCAGTACAGTATTCAGTCACAGTATCAGTACAGTATTCAGTCAAAGTATCAGTACAGTATTCAGTCACAGTATCAGTACAGTATTCAATATCAGTACAGTATTCAGTCACATTATCAGTCAAAGTATCAGTACAGTATTCAGTCACAGTATCAGTACAGTATTCAATATCAGTACAGTATTCAGTCACATTATCAGTCAAAGTATCAGTACAGTATTCAGTCACAGTATCAGTACAGTATTCAATATCAGTACAGTATTCAGTCACATTATCAGTCAAAGTATCAGTACAGTATTCAGTCACAGTATTCAGTGTCAGTACAGTATTCAGTCACAGTATCAGTACAGTATTCAGTCACAGTATCAGTACAGTATTCAGCCACAGTATCAGTACAGTATTCAATATCAGTACAGTATTCAGTCACATTATCAGTCAAAGTATCAGTACAGTATTCAGTAACAGTATTCAGTCACAGTATCAGTACAGTATTACTACAGTATCAGTACAGTGTTAGGACAGTATCAGAACAGAATCAATCCAGTATCAGTACAGTATCAGTACAAAATTCATAACAGTATCAGTACACTATTATTCACAGTATCAGTGCAGTATTAGTCACGGTATCAGTACATTATCAGTACAGTATTCAGTCACAGTATCAGTACAGTATTAGTCACAGTATCAGTACATTATCAGTACAGTATCAGTACAGTATTCAGTATCAGTACAGTATTTCGTCACAGTATCAGTACAGTATTCAGTCACAGTATTCAGTATCAGTACAGTATTCAGTCACAGTATCAGTACAGTATTCAGTCACAGTATTCAGTATCAGTGCAGTATTAGTCACAGTATCAGTGCATTATCAGTACAGTATCAGTCACAGTATCAGTACAGTATCAGTGCAGTATTAGTCACAGTATCAGTACATTATCAGTACAGTATCAGTCACAGTATCAGTACAGTATTCAGTCACAGTATCAGTACAGTATTCAGCCACAGTATCAGTACAGTATTCAATATCAGTACAGTATTCAGTCACATTATCAGTCAAAGTATCAGTACAGTAATCAGTCACAGTATTCAGTATCAGTGCAGTATTAGTCACAGTATCAGTACATTATCATTACAGTATCAGTCACAGTATCAGTACAGTATTCAGTCACAGTATCAGTACAGTATTCAGTCACAGTATCAGTACAGTCTCAGTCACAGTATTAGTACAGTATTCAGTCACAGTATTCAGTATCAGTACAGTATTCAGTCACAGTATCAGTACAGTATCAGTCACAGTATCAGTACAGTATTCAGTCACAGTATTCAGTATCAGTGCAGTAATAGTCACAGTATCAGTACATTATCAGTACAGTATCAGTAACAGTATCAGTACAGTATTCAGTATCAGTACAGTATTCAGTCACAGTATTCAGTATCAGTCACAGTATCAGTACAGTATTCAGTCACAGTATTCAGTATCAGTAACAGTATCAGTACAGTATTCAGTCACATTATTCAGTATCAGTCACAGTATCAGTACAGTATTCAGTCACAGTATTCAGTATCAGTAACAGTATCAGTACAGTATTCAGTCACAGTATTCAGTATCAGTGCAGTATTAGTCACAGTATCAGTACATTATCAGTCACAGTATTCAGTATCAGTACAGTATCAGTCACAGTATTCAGTATCAGTACAGAATCAGTACAGTATTCAGTCACAGTATTCAGTATCAGTGCAGTATTAGTCACAGTATCAGTACATTATCAGTCACAGTATTCAGTATCAGTACATTATTCAGTCACAGTATTCAGTATCAGTACAGTATTCAGTCACAGTATTCAGTATCAGTACAGTATCAGTACAGTATTCAGTCACAGTATTCAGTATCAGTACAGTATCAGTCACAGTATTCAGTATCAGTACAGTATCAGTCACAGTATTCAGTATCAGTACAGTATCAGTACAGTATTCAGTCACAGTATTCAGTATCAGTACAGTATCAGTCACAGTATTCAGTATCAGTACAGTATCAGTCACAGTATTCAGTATCAGTACAGTATCAGTCACAGTATCAGGTCAAATCATTGTTGTCAGTTTTACTGTAGGGATGTTTAATGTCCAGCAGGTGTCAGTGTTTCCTCTAGGACTTTTTTCTGCAGCGGGGCCAGGAGCGCTGGGGAGTCTTGGCGGTGTAAACAAATGACTCTTCAGTCCAGATTTTATTTTTAGAAGTGATTTATTAGACTTTTAACAAACAAATGGTATAATGAAAACAAACAAAAATAATTCAAACTGAATGTTTATCATAATAATAAAACATTACTACAGTATCAGTACAGTGTTAGGACAGTATCAGAACAGTGTCAGAACAGAATAAATCCAGTATCAGTACAGTATCAGTACAAAATTCATAACAGTATCAGTACACTATTATTCACAGTATCTGTACAGTATTAGTCACGGTATCAGTACAGTATTCAGTCACAGTATCAGTACAGTATCAGTATAATATTAGTCACAGTATCACTACAGTATTAGTCACAGTATCAGTACAGTATTAGTATAGCATCAGTACAGTATCAGTATAGTATTAGTCACAGTATCAGTACAGTATTGGTCAGAGTATTTGTACGGTATTAGTACAGTATCAGTGCATTGTTAGGACAGTATCAGTACAGTATCAGTATAGTATTAGTCACAGTATCACTACAGTATTAGTCACAGTATCAGTACAGTATTAGTATAGCATCAGTACAGTATCAGCACAGTATCAGTATAGTATTAGTCACAGCATCAGTACAGTATTAGTCACAGTATCAGTACAGTATTAGTACAGTATCAGTACATTGTTAGGACAGTATCAGTACAGTATCAGTACAGTATTAGTACAGTATTAGTACAGTATCAGTACAGTATTAGTCACAGTATCAGTATAGTATTAGTCACAGTATCAGTACAGTATTAGTCAGAGTATCAGTACAGTATCAGTACAGTATTAGTACAGTATCAGTACAGTATTAGTACAGTATTAGTACAGTATCAGTACAGTATTAGTCACAGTATCAGTATAGTATTAGTCACAGTATCAGTACAGTATTAGTCAGAGTATCAGAACAGTATTAGTACAGTATCAGTACAGTATTAGTACAGTATTAGTACAGTATCAGTACAGTATTAGTACAGTATTAGTACAGTATTAGTCACAGTATCAGTATAGTATTAGTCACAGTATCAGTACAGTATTAGTCAGAGTATCAGTACAGTATCAGTACAGTATTAGTACAGTATCAGTACAGTATTAGTACAGTATTAGTACAGTATCAGTACAGTATTAGTCACAGTATCAGTATAGTATTAGTCACAGTATCAGTACAGTATTAGTCAGAGTATCAGAACAGTATTAGTACAGTATCAGTACAGTATTAGTACAGTATTAGTACAGTATCAGTACAGTATTAGTCAGAGTATCAGTACAGTATTAGTACAGTATCAGTGCAGTATTAGTACAGTATTAGTACAGTATCAGTACAGTATCGGTAAAGTATTAGTACAGTATTAGTACAGTATCAGTACAGTATCGGTAAAGTATTAGGACAGTATTAGTACAGTAACAGTATAGTATCAGTACAGTATTAGTACAGTATTAGTAACAGTACCAGTACAGTATTGAGTCACAGTATCAGTACAGTATTAGTACAGTATCAGTACAGTATCGGTACAGTATTAGTACAGTGTTAGTACAGTATCAGTACAGTATTAGTCACAGGATCAGTAAAGTATTAGTCAAAGTATTCAGTCACAGTATCACTACAGTATTAGTATAGCATCAGTACAGTATCAGTACACTATTAGTACAGTATCAGTATAGTATTAGTCACAGTATCAGTACATTATTAGTCACAATATTAGTTCAGTATCACTACTCTATTAGTACAGTATCAGTATAGTATTAGTCACAGTATCAGTACAATATCATGGAAGAATTAGTCACAGTATCAATACAGTATTAGTCACAGTATCAGTACAGTATAAGTCACAGTATTAGTACAGTATTAGTACAGTATCAGTACAGTATTAGTCACAGTATCAGTATAGTATTAGTCACAGTATCAGTACAGTATTTTTCAGAGTATCAGTACAGTATTAGTACAGTATCAGTATAGTATTAGTACAGTATTAGTACAGTATCAGTACAGTAGCAGTAGAGTATTAGTTAGAGTATCAGTACAGTATTAGTACAGTATCAGTACAGTATTAGTACAGTATTAGCATAGTATCAGTACAGTATTAGTCACAGTATTAGTACAGTATTAGTACAGTATTAGTACAGTATCAGTATAGTATCAGTACAGTATCAGTACAGTATTAGTACAGTATTAGTCAGAGTATCAGTACAGTATTAGTACAGTATCAGTACAGTATTAGTACAGTATTAGTACAGTATTGTACAGTATCAGTACAGTATTAGTCAGAGTATCAGTACAGTATTAGTACAGTATCAGTACAGTATCAGTACAGTATCAGTATTAGTCAGAGTATCAGTACAGTATTAGTACAGTATCAGTCCAGTATCAGTACAGTATTAGTACAGTATTAGTACAGTATCAGTACAGTATCAGTACAGTATTAGTACAGTATTAGTACATTATCAGTACAGTATCAGTACATTATTAGTACAGCATCAGTACAGTATCAGTACAGTATTAGTACAGTATCAGTACAGTATCAGTACAGTATCAGTCAGAGTGTCAGTACAGTATTAGTACAGTATTAGTACAGTATCAGTACAGTTTTAGTACAGTATTAGTACAGTATCAGTACAGTATCAGTACAGTATCAGTACAGTATTAGTACAGTATCAGTATAGTATCAGTACAGTATCAGTACAGTATCAGTACAGTATTAGTACAGTATCAGTACAGTATTAGTACAGTATCAGTACAGTATTAGTACAGTATTAGTACAGTATTAGTACAGTATCAGTATAGTATTAGTACAGTATTAGTACAGTATTAGTACAGTGTCAGTATAGTATCAGTACAGTATCAGTACAGTATTAGTACAGTATTAGTACAGTATTAGTACAGTATCAGTACAGTATCAGTACAGTATCAGTCAGAGTGTCAGTACAGTATTAGTACAGTATCAGTACAGTATTAGTACAGTATTAGTACAGTATTAGTACAGTGTCAGTATAGTATCAGTACAGTATCAGTACAATATCAGTACAGTATCAGTACAGTATTAGTACAGTATCAGTATAGTATCAGTACAGTATCAGTACAGTATCAGTACAATATCAGTACAGTATCAGTACAGTATTAGTACAGTATCAGTACAGTATCAGTACAGTATCAGTACAGTATTAGTACAGTATCAGTACAGTATTAGTACAGTATTAGTACAGTATCAGTACAGTATTAGTACAGTATTAGTACAGTGTCAGTATAGTATCAGTACAGTATCAGTACAATATCAGTACAGTATCAGTACAGTATTAGTACAGTATCAGTATAGTATCAGTACAGTATCAGTACAGTATCAGTATAGTATTAGTACAGTATTAGTACAGTATCAGTACAGTATCAGTACAGTATCAGTCAGAGTGTCAGTACAGTATTAGTACAGTATTAGTGCAGTATCAGTACAGTATCAGTACAGTTTTAGTACAGTATTAGTACAGTATTAGTACAGTATCAGTACAGTATCAGTACAGTATCAGTACAGTATCAGTACAGTATTAGTACAGTATCAGTACAGTATTAGTACAGTATTAGTACAGTATCAGTACAGTATTAGTACAGTATTAGTACAGTATCAGTACAGTATTAGTACAGTATTAGTACAGTGTCAGTATAGTATCAGTACAGTATCAGTACAGTATTAGTACAGTATCAGTATAGTATCAGTACAGTATCAGTACAGTATCAGTATAGTATTAGTACAGTATCAGTACAGTATTAGTACAGTATTAGCATAGTATCAGTGCAGTATTAGTCACAGTATTAGTACAGTATTAGTACAGTATTAGTACAGTATCAGTATAGTATCAGTACAGTATCAGTACAGTATTAGTACAGTATTAGTCAGAGTATCAGTACAGTATTAGTACAGTATCAGTACAGTATTAGTACAGTATTAGTACAGTATCAGTACAGTATCAGTACAGTATTAGTCAGAGTATCAGTACAGTATTAGTACAGTATCAGTACAGTATCAGTACAGTATCAGTATTAGTCAGAGTATCAGTACAGTATTAGTACAGTATCAGTCCAGTATCAGTACAGTATTAGTACAGTATTAGTACAGTATCAGTACAGTATCAGTACAGTATTAGTACAGTATTAGTACATTATCAGTACAGTATCAGTACATTATTAGTACAGCATCAGTACAGTATCAGTACAGTATTAGTACAGTATCAGTACAGTATCAGTACAGTATCAGTCAGAGTGTCAGTACAGTATTAGTACAGTATCAGTACAGTTTTAGTACAGTATTAGTACAGTATCAGTACAGTATCAGTACAGTATCAGTACAGTATCAGTACAGTATTAGTACAGTATCAGTATAGTATCAGTACAGTATCAGTACAGTATCAGTACAGTATTAGTACAGTATCAGTACAGTATTAGTACAGTATCAGTACAGTATTAGTACAGTATTAGTACAGTATTAGTACAGTATCAGTATAGTATTAGTACAGTATTAGTACAGTATTAGTACAGTGTCAGTATAGTATCAGTACAGTATCAGTACAGTATTAGTACAGTATTAGTACAGTATCAGTACAGTATCAGTACAGTATCAGTCAGAGTGTCAGTACAGTATTAGTACAGTATCAGTACAGTATTAGTACAGTATTAGTACAGTATTAGTACAGTGTCAGTATAGTATCAGTACAGTATCAGTACAATATCAGTACAGTATCAGTACAGTATTAGTACAGTATCAGTATAGTATCAGTACAGTATCAGTACAGTATCAGTACAGTATTAGTACAGTGTCAGTATAGTATCAGTACAGTATCAGTACAATATCAGTACAGTATCAGTACAGTATTAGTACAGTATCAGTATAGTATCAGTACAGTATCAGTACAGTATCAGTATAGTATTAGTACAGTATTAGTACAGTATCAGTACAGTATCAGTACAGTATCAGTCAGAGTGTCAGTACAGTATTAGTACAGTATTAGTACAGTATCAGTACAGTATCAGTACAGTTTTAGTACAGTATTAGTACAGTATTAGTACAGTATCAGTACAATATCAGTACAGTATCAGTACAGTATTAGTACAGTATCAGTCTAGTATCAGTACAGTATCAGTACAGTATCAGTACAGTATTAGTACAGTATTAGTACAGTATCAGTACAGTATTAGTACAGTATCAGTACAATATCAGTACAGTATCAGTACAGTATTAGTACAGTATCAGTACAGTATCAGTACAGTATCAGTACAGTATTAGTACAGTATCAGTACAGTATTAGTACAGTATTAGTACAGTATTAGTACAGTGTCAGTATAGTATCAGTACAGTATCAGTACAATATCAGTACAGTATCAGTACAGTATTAGTACAGTATCAGTATAGTATCAGTACAGTATCAGTACAGTATCAGTACAATATCAGTACAGTATCAGTACAGTATTAGTACAGTATCAGTACAGTATCAGTACAGTATCAGTACAGTATCAGTACAGTATTAGTACAGTATCAGTACAGTATTAGTACAGTATTAGTACAGTATCAGTACAGTATTAGTACAGTATTAGTACAGTATCAGTACAGTATTAGTACAGTATTAGTACAGTGTCAGTATAGTATCAGTACAGTATCAGTACAGTATTAGTACAGTATCAGTATAGTATCAGTACAGTATCAGTACAGTATCAGTATAGTATTAGTACAGTATTAGTACAGTATTAGTACAGTATTAGTACAGTATTAGTACAGTATCAGTACAGTATTAGTACAGTATTAGTACAGTGTCAGTATAGTATTAGTACAGTATTAGTACAGTATCAGTATAGTATTAGTACAGTATTAGTACAGTATTAGTACAGTATTAGTACAGTATTAGTACAGTATCAGTACAGTATTAGTACAGTATTAGTACAGTATCAGTACAGTATTAGTACAGTATTAGTACAGTGTCAGTATAGTATCAGTACAGTATTAGTACAGTATCAGTATAGTATTAGTACAGTATTAGTACAGTATCAGTACAGTATTAGTACAGTATTAGTACAGTATCAGTACAGTATTAGTACAGTATTAGTACAGTGTCAGTATAGTATCAGTACAGTATCAGTACAGTATTAGTACAGTATCAGTATAGTATCAGTACAGTATCAGTACAGTATCAGTATAGTATTAGTACAGTATTAGTACAGTATTAGTACAGTATCAGTACAGTTTAGTGTCTTCATGTATTTAAATACATTGAATAAAGCCCCAAATCACAACAATGTCACCTCACAGGACAACACAATCAACCACAGAAATAAAGTCCCAACCTCCCCCTGTCCTTAGACCCTCCCCCTGTCCTTAGACCCTCCCCCTGTCCTTAGACCCTCCCCCTGTCCATAGACCCTCCCCCTATCCTTAGACCCTCCCCCTGTCCTTAGACCCTCCCCCTGTCCTTAGACCCTCCCCCTGTCCTTAGACCCTCCTTAAATTGTTTTTTTTATTATAATTTTTTATTTACAACTTTTTTATTTAATTTCACATTTTTTACAACTTTTTAAAATGTATTTTTATTTTATTTTACTTGAAAAAGATTATGTGTTTTCACTCACTACTTAATGTCTACTAGATTACACATTTCAGTATGCACACACACACACACACACACACACACACACATATATATATAAATTGAGAAAAAAATGTATTTGTGAATTGAAGAAAATCTAACACTGATAATTAAATATGTGAAAATACATATGATAATAATAATAATAATAATAATAATAATAATAATAATAATAATAATAATAATAATAATAATAATAATAATAATAATAATAATAATAATCATAATCATAATCATAATCATAATCATAATAATTTTAATGGGACTGAATCATTGTGTTAACATTATTGTTTTAATTTTTAAAAGGAGACTTAATAATTTTATTTTTTTTAATCGTACTGAATCATTTTATTATTGTTGTTGTTATTGTTGTTTTCGTATTTAAAATTAGACTAAATCATTGTATCTATTATTATTTGTAATGGTAGTTAATCATTTATTCATTTAAATCATTTATTTTAAATGGAATTGAAACATGTCAGATGACACAAAGCCCACATGACATGACCTCATGCTCCTGACATGCGCGCGCACCACTGTGTGTTTTTGTGTGTGTTTGTGCGGGAGGGGGGGGTGTTCACGTCCACCTTGTCTGGGTGTGGCTCCGTAAAACGCAGCAGGTACTCCCGCATTTTCATTTCTGTTTCTGCTGGGAACACTCGAACCGTCCAGGATGAATCTGTTCAGGTTTAAGTCGCTTCTTTTTCTACTTTATTTTATCGGTAAGTATTTACAACTTTATTCACATTTTCACTCATTTAAATAGTGTAAAAAAAAAAAAAGGGTGTTTTTCTTGGGTGTTGGCTGACTTGAAACCCCCCTCTAGAAAATAACCTCCATGTCAGGTGCACTTTTCCACTTTTTGCTCCTAAAACTTTGATGCTGTGTGTACTTCAGGCTCCAGCGCCGCGGAGGAAATTCTGTCGTCGGAGATGGTGGAGACACTTGAAGGCAACAATGTGACTTTTAAAACCCTGCTCAACAATCCCGTTTACTCCTTCATCATCTGGAACCTGGAAGGAGAAGGGGAGCCCACCCGCATCGCCACCGTGGGTAGGGAGGGGGGTGAACGTAGGGGACGGGTACGAGGGGCGCGCGGACATCAATAAAACCAACGGCTTTCTGACTTTGGCCAACGTGAAAGTGGAGGACGGCGGAGAGTACCGGATTGACATTATCCTCTCTTCCGGAGACACCGAGACTGCAGCGACGCACCTCCGAGTCCTGAGTAAGTCCGATCATGGTGGTGCGTTCAGGGACTGTTACACCTGACGCGTAAAGGGAGGTTTGATGGCGCGCTTTTACTGAATGAGAGCTTATTTGGATTCTATATGTGAACCGAATTGTAGAGTGGTTCATGCTGATGTAAAAAACCCTTTATGGTGTTGTGTTTAAACTTTCTCTTAAGTAGTGTTGCTTTCAGTAGCTGATGCGTAAAAACCTTTCTCCGGTAACCTTGGGTCATACACGTTAACGCACACACACTCATTTTTAATCTAAAAATGGCGCTGAATTGACTAACTATACCTCAAAATCCCTAAATAGGTCTTACAATCAATCTTACAACCTAAAAGTGCAATAGCTCCAGTTATACATTAAAACTGAAGTTTTCTAATGTGGATTTTGTGTAGAAGTCTTAAAGTACTGTTGATCACTTCGGGTGGGGCTGAACTGATATGGTATAACTAGCTGGTTTAGGGTGTGTGTGTGTGTGTGTGTATGCATGTATATGTACATTATAGAGTAACCCATGCTGATGTAGAACATTTAAATGGTGATTTATTTCAACTTTTGCTTTCAATGGTTAGTGCGTAAAATGCCTTTCACTTTAACGCACACACGATCATTGTTTTTTAAAACTAAAATAGAGCCGAATTAACTAGCGATGCTTTCACTACTATCAGTTAAACCTTAAATCTAACACGGTTTCTGTGTGGAAGTCTTAAAGTACTGTTGGTCTGACTGTACATATAGGTCTGAATATTGAACAATGTTGAAACTTTAAATGGTGATTTATTTCAACTTCCTTTTAAGCCGTATTGCTTTCATTGACTGGTGCGTAAATACACTCTTTCGATTCCCTTGGATCATACGCATTACACACATACATACATTGTTTTTAATGTAAAAATGGCGCAGAATTGACTGACTATCCATTTAAATCCTAATAAACCTTGGTCTAATCCATGTTTCATAAAGGAACCGTTCGCTATAGCGTCAGTTATACCTTGAATTGGAACATTTTCCAATGAGGATTCTCTTTGGAAGTCTTAAAATATTGTTGATGCATTCAGGTGGGGCTGATATGATATAGGTATCTGATTTAGATTCTGTATGTGAGCCCTCCTGGTGTTTTATTTCAACTTTCTTAAGTCGTGTTGCTTTCAATGACTGGTGCGTAAACGCTCTTCCGTTTATGGTACAACATGCACGTTAATGCATATTTGTTCACAGTTTTTAATCTAAAATTGATGCAGAATTCACTAACTAAGCATCCAAAATGACAAAAAACCCCACTTATAATCCATGTTTAAGGTGTAACTGGTGCTAGTCAATGTTTACATTTTTTTTTTATAATAAGATTGTGTTTGGAAATCTCAAAGTAATGTTGAAACAACATAGTACAGCAACAATTCAAAGTATTTCCAGAAACTGGTTTGTGTAAATGTTAAAGAGTGTAGGTTGTTTTCCTGTCTTGTCTGAATGTGGGTGGGGATGATTGATTTAGATTCTTTATGTGAGCTGAATTATAGTGCGACTTATTCTGATGTAATGTTCAATGACTCGTGCGTAAAAGTATTCTTCAGTTTTCCTCAGAACACACACCTCAGTCACTCATGCTTTTCAATCTTAAAAACTACGCTGAATTGATCCACTATTTCTTCAAATCTCCAAAAAAAGCTTCTATAATGAATATTTAACAACTAAAACATTCACTAGAACCAGTTACACCTTAAATCTGAATGTTTTCTAATGAGCTTTTGTCTGGGAATCTTAAAATACATTATTTAGTCACAATTTAAGGTCAGTTTCATCTTAAAAAAAAACAAAAATTGGGTTTAGATGAAGATATTTGTACTTGTACTAGGTTATTTATGTACTTTCACTGTAGTAGAGGATGTGAAAACTACTACTGCAGTCACATTTAACTGAAACAAAATACATGAAACTGCTTTTGACCAAATAAACTGGTTATTTTATATTATTATACAGCGACTCATGCTGACGTAGAAACTGTAAAAGTGGATTTATTTCAACTATGTGAAGTCGTGTTGCGTTCAATGACTGGTGTGTAAAAGTATTCTTCAGTTTATGTCAGAACATTCTGTCCACCTTAACGCTCAGTCACTCATGGTTTTTATTACAGCTGCACAATATATTGTTTGAACATCGAATATCACAATATATGTGTGTTTAATCATCACATTATAGGTTCTGTCATTATTTTGTATTTTATTTTGTATTATTTTTAATTGTATTTATTTATTTACTCAGTTTTTACTTATTTGTATTTATTTTTTCATTTATTTATTTTTAATTTGTCTTTTTTATTTATTTATGTTAAATTTATTCATTTATTTTATTCATTTTTATTATTCATTTTTATTTTTGATTTTATTGTTTTATAAATTTTTGATTGATTTTTTAATTTTAGTATTTCTATTTATTTTTCTTGATTTTATTCATTGATTTATTTATTTTATTAATTTTTTAAAAAATATATTATTTTTATTTACTTTATTTATTTTATATAATTATTTTTGTACTTGTTTTTTATATATTTTCTTTTAAAATTTTATTCATTTATTTTTCTTTTTTCATATTATTTATGTAATTAATTAATTAATTAATTTGTAAATATTACTTTTAATTAATTTGCAGTTATAAATAGTAATTAATTACTCAACATTACTCAAACATATGTTCAGTGTCGACCACTAATATGTTTTAGTGTTTTTCATATCACCATATATATATATTATTTTTATTTTTTTTTGCAGGGTTAAAAAACACTGACCATGTCAGTTTTTTCTAATATCGTGCAGCTCTAGTCTAAATTCCACTGAATGAATGAATGATTAAAACTCTCAGTGTTTGTCCTGAACCACAAACATCCACCAGATTGAGTTAAATATTAAATTTGCTGGTTTTCTAACAAGGTTTGGCTGAAAAGTCAAACACATGTTATTTGCAGGTGAGAAGAAGTGGAAGTAACTAAGTACAAGTACTTCATTACTGTACTGAATTAGTTTTTTTTTAGGTGTCTGTACTTTACTGGAGTATTTATTTTTTGTAAACGTTTGACTTTTACTCCCTACATTTGTTCATAAATATTTGTACTTTATACTCTTTACATTTATATAAAGTTTTACTTCAGTAAAGCAGTTGAATCAGTACTTGTACTTTTACCAGAGTATTTTTATCAGTACTTGTACTACAGTACAGATTGTTAGTACCAGCTCAGTTTTGTCAGTTTTGACCTTTGACCCGTAAAGACCACACCTTGTTTTATTTTTTAAAATTGCGACAGTCAAGTCATTTACTGAAAATCCTTTTTTTTTTCTTACCATCGAGATGTGATTCATGATCGACTTTTGCACTTTTGACGCAACAGGAAACTGGAAAGAGTCACTTTTAAAAAAAAATGCTAAGGTTTTGAGGTGGGGCTTCTGATGAGTGACCACATTCCGATTGTGTGTGTGTATGTGCGTGTATTCCTATCTTTATGGGGACACAGATATGTTTACAAAGTCACACCATGGTGACTCCCCTGACTATTTATTTTTAAATATTTTTTATAAGTATTTATTTATTTAATTATTTTTTAAAGTTATTAGTTTCATTCATTAATTTTTATTTTGGAAATTTCATTTCCTAATTTTTATTCATATATATATATATATATATATATATATATATATATATATATATATATATATATATATATTATATATAATAATTAATTAATTAATAATTAATTTTATATATATATATATATATATATATATATATATATATATATATATATATATATATATATATATATATAAATTAAGGTATAAATTTCAAATGATAAAAAATTTCAAATGATAAAAAAACCCTATGCTAACGGTAGAAATACTGTGGGTTCTTCGTTGAACTTAACCTAGAGTGTTTATACTCAAAAGTCTTAAAATGTTCTGAAAAAACATTAGATTTACTTGTTAAAAATGTGCAGAGACACTAGCTGTGTTTCCATTACCCTCGGAAATTTGCAAAATGTAAATATCACTATAAAAACTGTTACTGGAAACACCAGATTTCGGAAAAAAAAACACTCAAATATCAATAAAAAGTTTTCACGCTTTCATGAGGTGGTTTTTCAGACATTTCCATATTCTAATATATCACAAAAGTGCAATGGAAACCCTTTTTCTGCAATTTTATGTCACAGATGTGACGTACATGGTCACATGATCACTTCTCTGGGAGTGAAAATGGCAGACGCTGTAACCATGACAACCATTGGCTGTTGGGACGACAGAACTAAGGCAGGACTGATCACACTGTTGTAGTGATGATCAGAGTGATTCCTACAGTAGACACAGTATTTAGTTTATTATCTGTTAGTTTTTGATTATTTAAGTAGTTTTTTTTTACAGATAAATATATTCTCTGTTCTGTAAAGTGTCAAGTGCAAGAACTGTGTAAAAAGGAATCCCCCTCAGTTCACACTATTATTTATTTTATTTATTTTTTGACGTAAAATAAAAACCTTAAACTTATTTGACTACATAGGACTATTTTTATTTATGATTAAAGAGATTGAATATGTTGTAACGTCTTTCATTTGAGGTGAAAATTGAAACAATTTCCTTCTACTTGAGTAAAATGTAATAACCAGACCTTGGAGACTTTGAATTGACTGGTTTAAACCATAGATAATGTAACGACCCCACAATGTTAATGCTGTTCAGTGTTCCAGTACAGATGGTTGTGGTTGGATGAGGAGGATGGGGTGGGGCGAGAGTGAAGAAGTGTGTGTGTGTGTGTGGATGTGTGGATGTGTGTGGATGTGTGTGGATGGGAGAGATGGAAAACATGCGAATGAGGAAAACATTTTGGATAAATAACTTATTTAATGGTTGTTTGTTCAGTGTGATTGTGACCGACAGGAACTGTTTATCCTGCAATAAAAAGTAGGTTTCCTTGATCCAGTGGGACGCTACATTAGCCTAGCCTAGCCTAGCATAGCCTAGCCTAGCAGTACTATCTCTATTCATTCCATGTATGGGTCTAGTGGTGCTTCATAGTCAGAGGAGGCGGGGCTAAAAGGTTGTCTTTCAAATCCTCTGTATAGGACGGTACTACAACCAATCAGTGTAATCTTTAGGATGACGTAGTTAGAGCGCCGGAAAGTTGACGGAAGAGTCTGGAGAAAGTTAGGAATGACTAAACAAAATGGTGGATTATGGAGCTGAACGACTGTTGTCGCTTCTGTAAAAAGAATTTAAAGATTGTTGACGTTTTCTCACATTCTTCACTCATCTGTGATAAAAGGAAATCTACACCTGTTGTTGTTCTTCTTCTATGGTTGTTTACGCTTGTTTCTCTACCAATCGTCGCAGCGTCACTTTGTTAGGCCCGCCCTCTGACTCTATACTTCACTGTGATTGGTTGATCAGTTTCAGGGAAATCTAGACAAAAGTTTAATCGAGCGTAACTAGACTACTACTGTAGAACATTAGATTTACTCACGCTAGGGTGGGCTAGCACGGCTAGGCTAACTCTACAATCAGAATCATAATAGCCTTCATTGTCATTGCAACAAAATACAATGAAATTGTACCATCTCCCTTCACGGGAAGAAGTTAAAAATTCAAATATAAAAATAGATCAACTTTAGTTTTGGTCACAAGTGACAGAAATTCATCATTAAAAAAAACATTTCAAACGAGCATTAAAAACACTAAAAACATTCAAAAACAAAAATAGTAGTAGTAAAGTGCAATCGTATTAAAAATGGGACGATGGGGCAGTTAAACATTTGTGGGTGTTTAGGGTGGTTACTGCAGTGGGAATGAAAGATGTCTTGTAACTATTTTTCGTGGCCTGGACCTTTAGCCTGATGTCAGTGGTGGAGGAGAATAAGGATTAAAGTATGAAGTACCATGTTAAAAGATACAAAAACAATGTCTATATACCCTCAGGAAAAAGTAGGGTCATCTGAAATCATCTGTTTGTAAAAGTGGGGGCTGTTGGACCATGGGGTGGGCATTAGGGACATATATCCAATGGGGGGGTCTGGGGGACCTCCCTCAGAACATTTTGTTTTTCTTCGATGCAATTTCCTGCATTTTAATCAGTCATATGATCGGCTTGACGCTGCGTCAGACGCCACAGGGGAGTGAAAAGACGGACGGACTCACTACTGAACCATCGGTTTTAAAGGGTCACCTGGGCTGGTTTATCAGAACCAAGACCTTCTGAGTCCACACTGGAGTCAGATGGAAACACAAGAGTCTGGGTCGGTGATTCTCCTTGATGATTGTCAGACTTGTTCATCTCGCCCAGCATTGGTTAGATGAATGATTGTAATGTGTGTGTGTGTGTGTGTGTGTGTGTGTGTGTGTGTGTGTGTGTGTGTGTCCACAGAGACATATGATGCTACAACTCAATGAATACTGTAGATATCACCATTAAATTACATGGACATATACATATAGTTAATGCACATCAGATGCAATGATCCATTTGAGTAAAGGTCAAAGGTCAAGGTCACAATTAACTAAAAGGTCAATATAACTCCAGAACAGAGGGTCACAGAACTTTCAGATTGGTACCAAACGATGCAGAATGAAGAATTCTACAATTCTCATATTTGGCTACAACCAATAGTTTTTGAGATCTCTGGGGGTCAAAGGTAACGTGTGTAACACTGTTAGTGTCAAACATAGACATATCAAGCTATAACTTAATCAATACTGGATATATTATCATAATATTACACACACTGACGCATTTATACGAATAACCAAATTATCAATATTGTCAAAGGTCAAAGGTCAAGGTTGCATTTAGAAGAAAGGTCAAAATCACATTATTGGCTCTATAATTCAAAAACAAGTTGTCATAGAAACTGGAGATTGACACAAAATAGGGACGAGATTAGACGTTCTGTGAATACTAGTGTTGACCTTTACCCTCCTCAGACTGTCTGAGGAATCGCCGTATGTCCACTTACATTTGTTTGACTTTGCTGCTCATAGTTGTAACTGCTAAGGAACGTTCACGCTCATTTTTGTTGACAGAAGCTAAAATGCTACACCATTTCTGTTTATAGTGGATCATTACGAAACAATCAATCAGATAGTTTTTAACACATTTAAAATTACCGACCTTTTTATTTTTCTGCCCTTTAAAAAAAAAGAAGAAAAGTGTTAAATTGTAGTAGCCTAGGGTTTATTTAGTTATTAATCATTAATTTTAAAAATAAAGTGTTAATCTGTCAATGGGCGGGGCCCACCCATCCTGCTGGGCCTGGGGGTGTCGCAACACTCCCATCCCCCACAGGTGTGACGCCTGTGTCAGGGACAATCACATCATTTTCACACAAAAATTAACCTTCAAAAAGTCCAGACTGTATCATGTATCATTTGGGATGATGAAGAGTTGATGATGATCATCATCAATAATAAATATAAAAGAATCAACTATGGGTAGAAAAACAAAAACAACTAGAAAAGCCATCTGAGAGCGCAACCCTCCACCAAGGTAGACCTCCCCCCTTTGAATGAAGAGAGGTCCAGCAAGGTTATGTTTTCACTGTCTGTTTGTCTGTCTGTCTGTCTGTTTGTTTATCTGTCTGTCTGTTTGTCTATCTGTGTGTCTGCCTGTCTGTCTGTTTGTCTATCTGTGTGTCTGTTTGTCTGTCTGTCTGTCTATCTGTGTGTCTGTTTGTCTGTCTGTCTGTCTGTCTGTCTATCTGTGTGTCTGTTTGTCTGTCTGTCTGTCTGTCTGTCTATCTGTGTGTCTGTTTGTCTGTCTGTCTGTCTATCTGTGTGTCTGTTTGTCTGTCTGTCTGTCTGTCTATTACTCAAAAGGTTATGGATGGATTTAAACAAATTTTCCGGATGTGTTGTTAGTGTCACAATGAACAAATCATTACATTTTGGTGGTGATCCGGAACAGATCCTGGATTCTGGATCACATTCAAATTTTACATTGCGGTAAATGATTCAAAGTGATCTAGAATCCAGGATCTGTTCCGGATCACCACCAAAATGTAATGATTTGTTCCTTGTGACACTAATCCAAAGCACAGGTGGTGCAGTCGTGTGGGACTGTCTTTGTCCTATTGTGTAGTTTTACTAGTGTGAGTGTGTGATGATCATCAGTGAAGTGTTCAGGACATTCACTCTGTTACAGTAACTGTGCACCACAGCTGCAAGAACGTCTGCTCCTGTAGGTGTACAAATACTCCTATAAAATCATCTGGTCTGGGGTTTGTTTGTTTGTTTGTTTGTTTGTTTGTTTGTTTGTTTTTACTCTGGTCTAAATGAAAAAGTTTAAATTATAAAAGCTAGTTCTGTCAAAATTAACTGATTAATCTGATTAAAATGTTTAATTCAATGGAACAGTTGTTTTGTTGAAGGTGTTGAATAAACATGTTAATACATAAATATTCATTTATTTATTTTTAAATATTTGATCAAATTTTTTCCCTTTATTTTAGAAGAGTTGTTGAATAGGTTTTACATTTTCCATGGCATTTTCTGCTAGTTTATTTTATTACCTCCACCAAGGAGGTATTAAATTCAAGTCCGGGTCAACACCTATAACCCTGACCTTTGACCCCTAACCTTCAGACATCAGATGGGTCAACACATATGGACGTCATGTGTAAATTGCTGTCTGTGACTGCCATGTTTTAGTTTGTATTTAGACTAAAACCACAGATTTACTAAAGCATCCACCTTAAAACAACAGTTTACCTGTGAGTTTATGTGTGGGTGTGTTTATATATATATATATATATATATATATATATATATATATATATATATATATATATATATATATATATATATATATATATATATATATGACCACAGCAGAACCCTGACGTCACTCATAGTTTGGTTTATATGTCAGGAAGTTGCAGTTGTTGCAGTATGAGCCACTCCTTGTCATTGTTCCTCTCACCTCCTGTTGCCTAATCGACAGATAAACAAGCGCATACGTTCACTGGCCTGTGGGACGGTTCAGAACGAGTCCAGCAGGTCTGGCCGCTCCCACACCTCCTCCTCCCCCTCCACCGCTGTCCTCCATTCAGATGCACTTTTCAGAGTTCAGTTACAACTGAGTGAAGAGCCTCAGGCACACACACACACACACATACACACACACACACACACACACACACACACACACACACACACACACACACACACACACACACATACACACACACACACACATACACACACACTTCTTAATGAACGTCTTCCTCTCCAAATTGAAACTAAAATAAAATAAAATGTTGTAAAAGATAAAATAATATATTTCTCCTTTTTTCCAAAATCAAATCTGGTGAAGTTGTGGGTCGTGGAAACATGTTAAATTTTTGAATAATATTCAAATAGTTTCCAATGAATTTCAACCAGGGCTCTACACTAACCTTTTTTTCCAGGAGCACACGTGCCCCTAAGTTAAAAAATTTAGGAGCACACAAAAAAAACAGGGGCACAAGTAGGTTTTATTTTTAAATGTTTATTTATTTACAGTGCAGTACTTACGCACAGATACCAACATTGTTGAATGACTGCTGTCATTTGTGTTAATTTAGAGCAGACCATAACATAACTTTGTATTATGGGATGCTTTGTCCTTTGATACATTTTAGAACGTTGTATTGGCTGCCTTGTTATTAGATCCATTTTAGAATGATTAACCCTTTAACTCCTGAGACTGAGACACAGTAAAAAATAAAATAAGAGAAAATAAGCAACACAATGAACAAAAAACAGTCAAAGTGATCATATAGCACGCGTTATGGAACATTCTAGCACGTGTTATGTTTTGTTTTCCTCGTTCGCATGGTGAAATATTTGCTCACAAATGCAAGTGAAATGGACGCACTTTTGGACCAACAGTCACATCTGTAGTTATGTCAAACAAACACCATCAATTTGTATCTGAAAGCAAATGTTTCCTAACACTGTAGACCAGGGGTCTCAAACATGCGGCCCACCAATGGTTCCAATAGGAACATAATAGCCTATTAAATGACTTAATATTTTCTTCTCAGTTTTTTCTTTTGTCAATAAATGATGACAACCTCAACTTTTTTGCCATTGTTTGACTGCAAAACAATATTAAATTGTGAAATTATTTTCATTTACAAACTATCCTGTAAAAAAATTTTGAATAAGTTAAACAAATGTGAACAACCTGAAATGTCTAAAGAAAATTCAACCTAATTTTAACCCGGTTTCTGCTTCTGTTACTAAGAGTTTAGTGTCTTTGTAGAAGTGAACTGCTGGAGAACAAATCTCACGAGACAGAATTTTAACACAACGAGAAATCTCGCCAGATTTTGTCCCACGAGATCCTGTCCCACCCTCGTAAACATTGAGTGGTTCAATTACATTTTATTTGTAGTGTCACAAATTACAACAAGGTGGTTTCGTAGTGTTTTACTGAGCTGGTTAGAAAAAAAACAATCACAGAAATAATGTCCCAGGCCCCTCCCCCTGTCCTTAGCTCCTCCCCCTGTCCTTAGCTGTCCTCTCTTTCAGTGGAAAAGGACAACCCTTCACTTCTACAGTTGATGTGACTCACATCTTCTAATCTGTGTTGCTTTGTTGTTGTTCCAGAACCAGTGAAGCAGGTGAGGATCCAGTCGAACCAAGCCGATGCTGTAGAACACAACAGCACCGTGGTTCTGACCTGTGTGGCTGAAGGAAACTTCATGAAGTTCAGCTGGAGAAAAGGCACCAACGCCGTCACAGGCGACGGTGACCACATCGCACTGATGGAGGTACAGCTGCGCTCTAACGCCCGCGCTCTAACGCCCGCGCTCTAACGCCCGCGCTCTAACGCCCGCGCTCTAACGCCCGCGCTCTAACGCCCGCGCTCTAACGCCCGCGCTCTAACGCCCGCGCTCTAACGCCCGCGCTCTAACGCCCGCGCTCTAACGCCCGCGCTCTAACACTGCGCTCTAACGCCTGCGCTCTAACACCCGCGCTCTAACGCCCGCGCTCTAACGCCCGCGCTCTAACACCCGCGCTCTAACACCTGCGCTCTAACACCTGCGCTCTAACACCTGCGCTCTAACACCTGCATTCTAACGCTCTAACACCCGCGCTCTAATGCCCGCGCTCTAACGCCTGCGCTCTAACACCTGCGCTCTAACGCCTGCACTCTAACACCTGCGCTCTAACACCTGCGCTCTAACACCCGCGCTCTAACGCCCGCGCTCTAACGCCCGCGCTCTAACGCCCGCGCTCTAACACCTGCGCTCTAACACCTGCGCTCTAACACCCGCGCTCTAACGCCCGCGCTCTAACGCCCGCGCTCTAACGCCCGCGCTCTAACACCTGCGCTCTAACACCTGCGCTCTAACACCCGCGCTCTAACGCCCGCGCTCTAACGCCCGCGCTCTAACGCCCGCGCTCTAACGCCCGCGCTCTAACACCCGCGCTCTAACGCCCGCGCTCTAACGCCTGCGCTCTAACACCTGCATTCTAACGCTCTAACACCTGCGCTCTAACACCTGCGCTCTAACACCTGCGCTCTAACGCCCGCGCTCTAACACCCGCGCTCTAACACCTGCGCTCTAACACCTGCGCTCTAACACCTGCGCTCTAACACCTGCGCTCTAACGCCCGCGCTCTAACACCTGCGCTCTAACACCTGCGCTCTAACACCTGCGCTCTAACACCTGCGCTCTAACACCTGCGCTCTAACGCCTGCGCTCTAACACCTGCGCTCTAACACCTGCGCTCTAACACCTGCACTCTAACGCTCTAACACCTGCACTCTAACGCTCTAACACCTGCATTCTAACGCTCTAACGCCTGCGCTCTAACACCTGCGCTCTAACACCTGCACTCTAACGCTCTAACACCTGCACTCTAACACTCTCATACCTGCACTCTAACGCTCTCACACCTGCACTCTAACGCTCTCACACCTGCACTCTAACGCTCTCACACCTGCACTCTAACGCTCTCATACCTGCACTTTAACGCTCTCACACCTGCACTCTAACGCTCTCACACCTGCACTCTAACGCTCTCACACCTGCACTCTAACGCTCTCACACCTGCACTCTAACGCTCTCACACCTGCACTCTAACGCTCTCATACCTGCACTCTAACGCTCTCACACCTGCACTCTAACGCTCTCACACCTGCACTCTAACGTTCTCAAACCTGCACTCTAACGCTCTCACACCTGCGCTCTAACGCTCTCACACCTGCACACACGTGCGCTCTAACGCTCTCACACCTGCACTCTAACACCTGCGCTCTAACACCTGCGGTCTAACGCCTGCGCTCTAACACCTGCGCTCTAACACCTGCACTCTAACACCTGCACTCTAACGCTCTCACACCTGCACACACCTGCGCTCTAACGCTCTCACACCTGCACTCTAACACCTGCGCTCTAACACCTGCGGTCTAACGCCTGCGCTCTAACACCTGCGCTCTAACACCTGCACTCTAACACCTGCACTCTAACGCTCTCACACCTGCACACACCTGCGCTCTAACGCTCTCACACCTGCACTCTAACGCTCTCACACCTGCACTCTAACACCTGCGCTCTAACACCTGCGGTCTAACGCCTGCGCTCTAACACCTGCGCTCTAACACCTGCACTCTAACACCTGCACTCTAACGCTCTCACACCTGCACACACCTGCGCTCTAACGCTCTCACACCTGCACTCTAACGCTCTCACACCTGCACTCTAACACCTGCGCTCTAACACCTGCGGTCTAACGCCTGCGCTCTAACACCTGCGCTCTAACACCTGCACTCTAACACCTGCACTCTAACGCTCTAACACCTGCGCTCTAACACCTGCACTCTAACGCTCTCATACCTGCACTCTAACGCTCTCACACCTGCACTCTAACGCTCTCACACCTGCACTCTAACGCTCTCACACCTGCACTCTAACGCTCTCACACCTGCACTCTAACGCTCTCACACCTGCACTCTAACGCTCTCACACCTGCGCTCTAACGCTCTCACACCTGCACTCTAACGCTCTCACACCTGCACACACCTGCGCTCTAACGCTCTCACACCTGCACTCTAACGCTCTCACACCTGCACACACCTGCGCTCTAACGCTCTCACACCTGCACACACCTGCGCTCTAACGCTCTCACACCTGCACTCTAACGCTCTCACACCTGCACTCTAACGCTCTCACACCTGCACTCTAACACTCTCACACCTGCACTCTAACGCTCTCACACCTGCGCTCTAACGCTCTCACACCTGCACTCTAACGCTCTCACACCTGCACTCTAACGCTCTCACACCTGCGCTCTAACGCTCTCACACCTGCACTCCAACGCTCTCACACCTGCACTCTAACACCTGCGCTCTAACACCTGCGGTCTAACGCCTGCGCTCTAACACCTGCGCTCTAACACCTGCGCTCTAACACCTGCACTCTAACACCTGCACTCTAACGCTCTAACACCTGCGCTCTCACACCTGCACTCTAACGCTCTAACACCTGCACTCTAACGCTCTCATACCTGCACTCTAACGCTCTCACACCTGCACTCTAACGCTCTCACACCTGCACTCTAACGCTCTCATACCTGCACTCTAACGCTCTCACACCTGCGCTCTAACGCTCTCACACCTGCACTCTAACGCTCTCACACCTGCACTCTAACGCTCTCACACCTGCGCTCTAACGCTCTCACACCTGCACTCTAACGCTCTCACACCTGCACTCTAACGCTCTCATACCTGCGCTCTAACGCTCTCACACCTGCACTCTAACGCTCTCACACCTGCACTCTAACGCTCTCACACCTGCACTCTAACGCTCCCACACCTGCACTCTAACGCTCTCATACCTGCACTCTAACGCTCTCACACCTGCACTCTAACGCTCTCACACCTGCACTCTAACGTTCTCACACCTGCACTCTAACGCTCTCACACCTGCGCTCTAACGCTCTCACACCTGCACACACCTGCGCTCTAACGCTCTCACACCTGCACTCTAACGCTCTCACACCTGCACTCTAACACCTGCGCTCTAACACCTGCGGTCTAACGCCTGCGCTCTAACACCTGCGCTCTAACACCTGCACTCTAACACCTGCACTCTAACGCTCTCACACCTGCACACACCTGCACACACCTGCGCTCTAACGCTCTCACACCTGCACTCTAACGCTCTCACACCTGCACTCTAACACCTGCGCTCTAACACCTGCGGTCTAACGCCTGCGCTCTAACACCTGCGCTCTAACACCTGCACTCTAACACCTGCACTCTAACGCTCTAACACCTGCGCTCTCACACCTGCACTCTAACGCTCTCATACCTGCACTCTAACGCTCTCACACCTGCACTCTAACGCTCTCACACCTGCACTCTAACGCTCTCACACCTGCACTCTAACGCTCTCACACCTGCACTCTAACGCTCTCACACCTGCGCTCTAACGCTCTCACACCTGCACTCTAACGCTCTCACACCTGCACACACCTGCGCTCTAACGCTCTCACACCTGCACTCTAACGCTCTCACACCTGCACACACCTGCGCTCTAACGCTCTCACACCTGCACACACCTGCGCTCTAACGCTCTCACACCTGCACTCTAACGCTCTCACACCTGGACTCTAACGCTCTCACACCTGCACTCTAACGCTCTCACACCTGCGCTCTAACGCTCTCACACCTGCACTCCAACGCTCTCACACCTGCACTCTAACACCTGCGGTCTAACGCCTGCGCTCTAACACCTGCGCTCTAACACCTGCGCTCTAACACCTGCACTCTAACACCTGCACTCTAACGCTCTAACACCTGCGCTCTCACACCTGCACTCTAACGCTCTAACACCTGCACTCTAACGCTCTCATACCTGCACTCTAACGCTCTCACACCTGCACTCTAACGCTCTCATACCTGCACTCTAACGCTCTCACACCTGCACTCTAACGCTCTCACACCTGCACTCTAACGCTCTCACACCTGCACTCTAACGCTCTCACACCTGCGCTCTAACGCTCTCACACCTGCACTCTAACGCTCTCACACCTGCACACACCTGCGCTCTAACGCTCTCACACCTGCACTCTAACGCTCTCACACCTGCACTCTAACGCTCTCACACCTGCACTCTAACGCTCTCACACCTGCACTCTAACGCTCTCACACCTGCGCTCTAACGCTCTCACACCTGCACTCTAACGCTCTCACACCTGCACACACCTGCGCTCTAACGCTCTCACACCTGCACACACCTGCGCTCTAACGCTCTCACACCTGCACTCTAACGCTCTCACACCTGCACTCTAACACCTGCGCTCTAATGCCCTTAGTCAAACCCAGTGTCCCATTTTCAGAGTTAAACCATTTGTGAGGGGGCGGGGCTTGTTATGGTTGGAACCAGTTGTTTCCAGTTCTTCTTTTTGTAGCTGCTTCAGTGTTGAAACTGAATTTGCATCGTTTCTGTTTCAACCCGTTTTGTTTTAATTGTTGGAACCTCCTCAGGAAAAACTGACATTGCAATGATGTATTTTTAAAATTCTGCGATATTTTTTATGATATGAAAAACTCCTCAGTAGTAAATAACAGATTAGTATTCGACACCGAACATAGGTTTAACTGTCATCCCTCTGTCACTGAAATGATTAAATCACATTAATAATAATAATAATAATAAAAGTAGAAAATTCTAAATAAATAAAAACATTTACAAAAATGCATAAACCCAGTGAAGATAAATTATGTTTTATTTAAATTTAAATAATAAAATACAAACAAATAAAAATGAATAAACGAAAAAGACAAATTAAAAATAAATAAAATAAAAAAATAAATGAGTAAATAAGACAAATAACAAAAAAACAAATACATAATAAGATAAAATAATAAATAAAATATAAAAGATTAAAACAAATAAATACAAAAATATAATTAAGTAATGAATAAATAACAAGACAAATACAAATAATAAAAATAAGTGAATAAAATAAATATATAAGACAAATAACAAAAACCATAAAAAGACTAATGCAAAATAAAATAAAAAAGAATAACACAAATAAGAAAAAATCAAGACAAATAAATAAAAAAATATAATTAAATAATGAATAGATATATAAATAAATAAATAAAAAGACAAATAATTAAAAAGTAAATGAAAAGACAAATAAATAAATTAAAATTTAAAAATTAATAAAAACAAATACAAAAATATAATGAAATAAATAAATAAAAAGACAACTAAAAATAAATGAATAAAATGAAGACAAATAAATCAAAATAAAAACTGAATCAAAATAAAAACAAATAAGGAAAAATAAAAACTGAATGAAATTCAATAAATAACAAAGACAAATAAATAAAAAAAATAAATATACAAATAAAAATAAATAAATGGAATTAATGAATTCAATAAATAAAAAAAATGTATATGAATAAATAAATGATAAAAAATGAAATAAAAATGATGTACAGACGTATACATCATCAAACACATATAAATGGTGCAGCTCTATAGCGCCTCCATCAGGCCTTAGTTTTAAAACCACAGCGAACACACGCCGCTGCACTAATGCAGAATGAAAAACTGCTCTCATCACTTAAGTTTAGTTTCATCTGTGATGTGTTGAATATTTTATAAACCAAACTAAATAAATGCACTTAAGCACAGATAGTCTGTAGTTCGATTTCCTAAAACAATATCCATAACATGAATATTTTATAAATGAGACAAAATAGTTTCACTTCAGCAGTTAGCAGGTTCCCTCCTAGGTTTTATTTCCTCACATCAGTAAAATATCGATGCATGAATGTGAATATTTTATAAATGAGACAAAATGAAAGCACTTAAAGGAAGTAAACCGTTCCTGTCTGTTTCCATTTCCACAGAAAAGTTTTTAGAATTGAACATATTAACCATCTGGTGTCTTTGCACTTCATCTGATAAAATTTATGTATTTTTAATTTATGTATTTTTAATTTATGTATTTTTATTCATTTATTTATTTTATTTTATATTACACTATTCTGAATGTCACTAAATGTTGTGTGTATTTGTATTATATTTACAGTTTGATCCACATGTATAAATGATAAACTAAAGTGCAATAGTGTTTATATTATGCTTATTTTTCTACAGGTTTTTCAGGTTGTTCATATTTGTTCGTGTTATGTTAAGTACAGTTTGTATATGTAAGAAATGTTACTGATGGAATTTTACTATTTTTGCTCAAAAACATGTTAACTCCAAGTTTTGGAGTTAACATTTTTGACCATATTATTGTCCGCAGCAAAGGCCTAATAATGCGATAAAATCCAGAATTCTACGAAAAAAGTCTAAATAATGAGATAAAAAGTGTAAATCATGAATTCCAGGTCATTAATCTGTTTTTTCTGTTGAATGACAGACTGAAGCGTCCAGCATCATGACCATCAAAAACGTTCTGCGGACGGACCTGGATGAACCCATCATATGTTCTGTGGAGAACAAGATGACATCAGGCGTCAGTCAACCCTTTAACATGACTGTCTACTGTGAGTTCTACGCTTTAACCCTTTACTGTCCACACACACTCACTCCCTGCTCAGTTTATTATTTTACTGCATCAGTTCATCTTAAATTGTCAGGCACAAAAAAGAAACAAAACCCTAAATAAGGATTTCTGTGATAGATAGATAGCCTTTATTGTTATTATCCAACAACTAGTTCAGAGTCCATAGAAAATGTGAGATTATTTGCTAATGTGTTGTGGAAGTGGATGAAATGAAAAGAAAGACTATAATAATTAGTTAGGACTATTCTTGGACGTGTGTCCTGGAATCTGTGAGTATGCTAATGCTAATGCTAATGGTGTTTGTTGTTACTGCTGGTGGAATTAGTCAAACCCAGTTTCAGTCTACCACTGTAGTGGTTTGTGTCATGCTACAACAGGACACACCAATCAACAAGATATATGATTATTATTATTATTATTATTATTAATAATAATAATAATAATAATAATAATAATAATAATAATAATAATAATAATAATAATAATAATAATAATACGGTTGTGAACTGAGCAGCCAGACACTCATCCCACACTCAAACGTCTCTGTCTACTTTCAGACTTGAATGCACAAAAAGCAGGAAACTGGGCAATGTGGCTCCGCCTACTAAACTAAAGCTAACAACAAACAAACCAAAAATCAAGTTATAAATCCGAACGATGGATGAACGAAAGAGTGATGTAGCGTACAGTCATTCAGATTGGTTCAATGTACAGTTGAAGGTGAATCAGACGTTCTACCTGTTAATTCACTAAATTACAGCCTTGTTTAACTTGTGCAAATGCACCGTAATAATAGTCTCTGTCATAACCGGACTTGCTGTGACAACAATGACAAAAATGTCTGCAAATTCCTGGGGTGACTGAAGCTGTTAGCGGCATGTAGCACAGTTGTGTTGTTGTCATAGAGACCACGGCAAAAATGAGTTCCAGCTGTAGCAAAATCAGGGGGCGGGACTTAAGCAGTGTGCACAGCAATGCTCAGAGGAGGAAAGTTCTACAGAACAATGAAATGAGGTTAATTTTTGTTGTTGTTTGTTATAATGGTGTGAAACGTTACACTGTAATCAACCACAGTACAAGAAAAACACCCTCCATGTGTTGGATCATTTGTGCAGGTGTTAGGAGTTCCACACACAAACACTACACACACACACGTGTTGAATTATAGATAGATGTACAATATTTATACATATGTATGTGTATATATATATATATATATATATATATATATATATATATATATATATATATATATATATATATACTTTATTATTAGATATTTTTAAAATATTTACTGATTTTTTTACTGGTTAAATAAGCATTATTTCATTCATGGCAAAAAAAATGCAGTTTTAGATTTTACTTACAGTTGAGAAGTTGTAGTTTTTTTACTTTTACTTCAGTAAAGCAGTTGATTCAGTACTTGTACTTTTACCAGAGTATTTTTTCACACCGATGTGTGTACCTGCAGTACAGGAATGGAGTAGTTTTGACACCTGTGTGGACGTCTAACACTAAAACCATCCGCTGTATTTCCTCCATCTGCTGCTGGAATGCATCCATCGTAGCGGTTTCCAGTCCAGCGTGTGTTGCCACGGTAACCACAGCGGTGTGTACACAGTTCCTTTCTTCTCCATGACTAAGCTGAAAGGCAGTGAAACCACACAACTGCCGCTTAACCCAGTTATTAATTAATCAAAAGTTCGATGCCACAGCTCACAACTTTTCTTTTCTGCAGAAGGTGGTCAAACTGCACCTGAAACGAAAAATCCTGCAGCTGCGAAAAAAAAGTTCCTTCAAAGTTCGTGAAAAACGCAATGACTGTAAATGATTAGCTTTATGTCAGTGACTTTACGCAAACAAAAAAAACCCCAAAAAACTACTGGAGCAATTTCCATCAGATTTTCATTGAAAGGTGTGAGGTGGTCCAAAATAGATCCTATAAAATTTTGGTGAGTGTGGGTCAAAGGTCATCAAAAATGCATTTTCACAATGATCAGAGATAGGTCAAAGGTCAGGAATTTCCTTTTCATTTCTGTATACTCAGTTTAGCGTATAGTTTCTTTTTGCTCTCACCATTGATGTGCATTGACACCAGAACCTGGAAGGACAAATTTAAAGACTAGGTCAAGATTCTAGGTCAAAGGTCACAGTAAAGGTCAAACTTCAAGTGTGGATACAAGTCTTGAACTCTTCATCTTACAGACTTCCAATCAGCACCAAACTGCTGGTTTTTCAACTCTGCGTCTTGTGTGTAAAGAGTTTGACCTATTGTTGCCCAAGAGGTCAAAGGTCACTTGGTCAATACCTAAATAAAACTCAAATGGACTATAATGGTAAAAGTAGTAGAGATAGACTTAGTTACAATTATTGACAGATAGGAAACCTGGTATAGGCTTTAAAATGGAGCCTTGAGTGACCTTGAAATGTCAAACCCACAGTCTGACATTTTGAGAGAGAGACGTCCATTAAAGGTGTCGTTCTATGGTTATTTCATTAATATCACTGTGTTCTCCATTAATAATACATTTTGTGTTGGTTCTATTTGTTTCCAGTTGTTTTTTTACGGTACAAAAATGACTGGAGGTGGAACAACAGAGTTTACTTCTACTTCCTCATACATGTCCATGACGCGCTGATGAGGCGTCTGTGATTGGCTCAGAATGTGTGAAGGAACCCTCCCCCCTCCCCTCTGTCTCTGTGTGTGTTTACCTTTACCAGAGTAACATCCAGCTAGGTTTGGTGACGTCACTTGTTTTGAAAACGTGCAGTAAAAAAACAGTCTTTATTTCCACAGAGACACATGAACCAGTTTGATCCAACAGTTTTTTACAGTTTGTGCAGCAGCTACTGTGGCGCTGTCTGCTCTAGTAGATGCTAATGCTAATGCTACTGCAGATTGGGTGCAATGGGGGAGGGGCTTAACCCCAGGTGGGTGGGGCTAAAGTCCATCTGACATCAGATGGACCGTCTTTTTCTGGGTCCCTGGTTCCTGTTGTTGTTTAGTGTGAATGCAGTATGCAGCCAGTGGATGTGATGAACCACTGTTAAAGGAGCATGTGTTGGTAAGTCTGGGTGAGCCATCACCATGGTAACGCTGGGTGAGCCATCACCATGGTAACGCTGGGTGAGCCATCACCATGGTAACGCTGGATGGTAACGCACCTTTAATAGCTAAAATGTCTGTGAGGGGGCGGGGCTTGTTGTGCCTGGAAACGCTTATTAAATGAATAGTTTCCTCAGTTAATAACTGTAGTTGTACTTCCTGTTCCTGGGTTAATAACTGTAGTTGTACTTCCTGTTCCTGGGTTAATAACTGAAGTTCTACTTCCTGTTCCTGGGTTAATAACTGCAGTTCTACTTCCTGTTCCTCAGATGGACCAGAAGAAATCTCCATCAGTCCGAACCCTCCAGAGTTTCTCCGCAGCGGTTCAGACTTCAACCTGACCTGCTCAGCGGTGTCCAGCCCTATCGCCGTCTTTAACTGGTACCAGGACAGTACGATACTGGAACATACTGGTCCAGTTCTGAGCCTGAAGGTCATTGAGGCCGCCGGGCTGGGGAAGACCCCCGCCCAGTACTACTGTGAAGCCAAGAACGACAAGACGGGTCGCAGCCTTTCATCCAACACTGTTCTGTTCAGCGTCATGGGTGAGACGTCTGTTCCAGACACTTTTCTGCTCATGATTCTTCAGCACATGAAAAAGCCAAACTGTCGAACACTATGATGAACAAAATAATGAATACATTAGAAATAAATGAATAAATAAATACAGAAAAAAATGTATAAATAAATAAATACTTGAGTAAATAAATGCAGACATAAATTTTGAAATAAATAAATGACTGAATAAATAAGTAAATCCTTATGTTTTATATATTTATTTCTAGATTTTAATATTTATTTATTTACTTCTTCAATTCTATATGTTTTTAAATGTTCAACGGTCTTATGAAGTGTGAAATAAAACTGTTCCAGAACCTGGTTGTTCTGGTTCTGATGCTGTAGAACCTCCTCCCTGAGGGGAGCAGGACGAACAGTTCATGTTGTGGGTGGATCACTGATGATCGTACGACTCTACTTAGATGACGCTTGTCTGCACCGTCCTGAACAGATGTGCACAGATCATTGTCTCTGCTCCCAGTGTAAACATACACCAGTCAGGTACCAGGTCCAGACCCTGTTTTCTATCGATTTATTTGTTGATTTCTCAGTACAAAATACAAAAGAAATGAAATAGTGTACTACTCCTAGGTCAGAGGTCGGCAACCTTAAACACCCAGAGCCAATCAAACCTGGTTTCCATGGAAAACAAAACACTGGGAGCCACCAAGGCAGAAGATCGAACATGGACACAAAGAAAAACACATTCATTAAAAAGAAAGGAAACAAATATTTAAAACAACAACTTCCCTGTCATACTGGGGGTTCACCACAGTCATACTGGGGGTTCACCACAGTCATACTGGGGGTTCACCTCAGTCATACTGGGGATAAAATAATTATTATTATTTTATTTATTTATTTTTTAAAGTAATGTATTTTTACAAGCCACTTGGAGCCACAGGATAAGAATGAAAGAGTTAAAGGGTTAAAGTAGACCAGTTAAAGGGTTAAACTAGACCAGTTAAAGGGTTAAAGTAGATCAATTAATAAACAGGGATGAGAGAAGACTGAAGTGTTTTCAATTGTGTTCGTTCATCTGTGCACAGACACACACGTCTGGATGTGTGAAGCAGTTGTAGCTTAATAATTACACTACCTTAGTACATTTGATAAAAATGATTACAACACATGAGGCTACATGCTAACAGATGCTAGTATTCACCAGTGAGGCTACATGCTAACAGATGCTAGTATTCACCAGTGAGGCTACATGCTAACAGATGCTAGTATTCACCGGTGAGGCTACATGCTAACAGATGCTAGTGCTCACCAGTGAGGCTACATACTAACAGAAGCTAGTACTCATCTGTGAGGCTACATGCTAACAGATGCTAGTACTCACTAGTGAGGCTACATGCTAACAGATGCTAGTACTCATTAGTGAGGCTACATGCTAACATATGCTAGTATTCACCAGTGAGGTTACATGCTAACAGATGTTAGTAGTCACCAGTAAGGTTACATGCTAACAGATGCTAACACTCCCCAGTTACGAAGTGCCGTTGAAGTGTGGACATGTTACGTTCAGGTGTTGTAGTAAATACGACAGTGCTAGGCTAATGCTAATGCTATTTATCCGTGGGCACACTGTTGTCTGCCTTACGTAGTGTAAGACGGTCTAAACTTCTACTATTAATGAACTAACTATATTTTAAA